>ML313628.1:0-39901 GCA_005239505.1 Nicotiana paniculata
TATCAGTAGTGATATTTGGTACAGATGATACCTGTTCAGAATCAGATGATCCTAGTGCTTCCTTAGTAGCTGATTTAAACGAGTCACTTGAATTGTCTGATTCTTGTGCCTGACTAGCTTGAAGTTTGGCATTCAATTTTTTGGCCAGAGAACCTATGGCCACTAGATTTCTGGCTAGCATTTTTACCCTCTTTTTCCTGGGTTCTTGATTAGGGATAGGTTGAGAAATGGTGGGACTGGGTTGTGACGGGATGGGATTTTTTTTGGGGAGTGGTGGGATTTTATTGAGATAGAGTAGATCTTGATTTTAAGGGTGTATTGATCGATTGAGGTGTGGAGGAAGAGGACGAGGCTAGGGTAGCGGGTGGTGGAGTATATACCATTTTTATTTTGGTTGAAGAGGAAGAAAAAAATCTGGATAAAGGTTTAGAGCAGAGAGAGATAAAACGGTTTCGACGGTTATGGTGTTAATGAGAGCTTACAGAAGTGATGATGATGAGGGATTTTAAAGGGGGTGGGCAATTAATATATAATGGCAGCTTTTTGGGTCAAATAGATATAACGACCTGGCCGGTCGTTTTGAGAATTTAAGCTCTGTTCGGTAGCACAAGGTCTTGAACAGCTTCAAGTCGTGTCTATCGACCTGCATGCGTGGTTGGATTCAGTTACCGATTATCCCCAGTCGAATTAGTAGAAACATTTGAACTTTAGAAACTTAAGCGATGGATTTGACCGGAGGTTTGACTTTTATGTAAACATCCTCGGAATGAGTTTTGGGTAATGTCAACAGCTTCGTATAGTGATTTTGGACTTAGGCGCGCGTCCGGAATTTCTTTTGGAGGTCCGTAGAGTAATTTGAGGCAATTCGGCGAAAGTTAGAAAATGGAGAAGTTTGACCACTGTTGACTTTTTGGGATATCGGGGTCGGAATGAGATTCCGAGAGTTGGAGCAGCTCTGGGATGTCAATTGGGACTTGTCTGCAAAATTTGGCATCATTCTGGGTTGAATTGATGGGTTTCTACACGAGTTTAGAATTTAAAGATTTGAAAGTTCATAAGTTCGAATTATGGTTCGATCCGTTGTTCTGGCGTTGTTTAATGTGATTTGAAACCTCGATTGAGTTTGTGTTAGGTTATATGACTTGTTCGTGTGTTTAGGCAGGGTCCCAGGGTCTCGGATACGTTCGGATAGGCTTTGGGTCAATTTTCTCCTATTTTTCACTGCTGATGCATGTTATCAGGTTTTCTCCTTCGCATCCCATCCTCTGCGTTTGCGAAGTGTAATCTTGGAGGAGGGAATGTTTGTTGATCGCTTTCGCGTAAGCTCGAACGCGATCGTGGAAGTCTACTTTCTCCTTCTTCCCGTTCGCATCTCCATCATCCCGTTCGCGTAGTAGAAACTAAGGGCTGGGGGCTATAGGTTAATTCCTCTTCGCGTTCGCAAGACTGCCTCTTTGTTCACATAGGCTTCCACTTTTCCCTTTCTTGTTCATGAGCTAGTCGTCGCATTCGCATAGTACAACTGGGCAGTCTCATTCCTTTCCTTCTCCGCGAACGCGATTGTTCTTCCGCGTTCGCGATTCATTAAAGGCCTGTGCAGATTATAATTCTTCAAAATCGAGGGTTAAGCCATTTTTATCATATGTTGACTTCTAGGGATTGGTTCTTGACGATTTATGATGGTTTTTTCATGAAATCCGGTTGGGTAAGTGTTCTTAAACTTAGCTTGTTGGGTAATAACAGTAGGAGCGACATTGTTAGGGTGAGAAAAGCTTTAAAGAGATGAGTTTTGCGGTTCGCATAGTCGTTGTGCGGTCCGCATTAGTGTCGCATACCAAACCCTAGACGACTTGAGGACGATGACACAATGCGGCAGCTCTGCGATCGCATAGTTGATATGCGGGCCGCAGAGCCGTTGCATACTTCAATAGTTGAGTGCCTAAATTCACATGATGCTTGCGCACTTCTGCGATCGCAAATCCACCTTTGCGATAGGTTATGGGATCGCATAATGTGATGACCTTTTCTAGTGCTTGATTCCGCGATGACTATGCTAACCGCATAATGGAATATGTGATCGCATAAGTCATCGCATTATTAACTATCTTCAACAGATGACTACTTTGCAATGGGTTTGCAATCCGCATAGTGGTTATGCGATCGCATAACCTGTCTCATAGTTAAATATATTCCACGATTTTATCTTTATTTCATCATTTAATTTGTGTTTTGAGTTGAGGAAAATGTTGGTTCTGATAGAAGATTTCTAAAATGAAAAATCGTGATTTGAGGGACCAAATGGTATCGGAATTTGATAAATTTTGTATGGTTGAACTCGTATCGGAATAGGTATTCGGATTTTGTAAATTTTACGGGTTCCGAGGTACAGGCCCAGGGGTCGACTTTTGGGTCAATTTTTAGATTCCGTTAAAGATTGTAACTTTATCATTCGGAATAGTTCCTTATACGATTTGTGTGTGTTTTGAAGTTGTTCTAGTTGGATTTGAGACGTCCGGAAATCTTTTCGCCTAAAAAGTCTATTTTTGAGTACCGAGTTGTCATCTTCGAGGTAAGTATCTTGCCTAACCTTGTGTGGGGGAATTACCCCTTAGGATTCGAGTCTTCTATGTTGATTATAGCCCGTGTACGCGAGGTGACGAGTACATACTCGGACTTATTTGTAGAATGTTGGCCTTTTAGGGTCCTTAGGTCCTTATACTTTCTGTGTATGAAGTTGTAATTGTTATGACTGTATTCTTGATTGCTAATTTCATCCTTTCTTGCTTGAATTAGAATTTCTTGCTTTTAGATTCCATGTGTTGTGTATTTGATCTTAATTAACTTTACTGAAGACTTTACCTCTTCTACCATTATGCTATATTTTCTTCATAAACTGCCTATTTAGTTAAAATTAGTATTATCGCGCCTATGATTGGTTAGCAATAATTGGTGTCAAGCATGTCGTGAGTCGTATATTGTGATTCATATGATTTTTCATTAAGTACTACCTAGGCTTAATTTGATAATTATCCATGTTGATGGTATTTCCTTGGTGTTGCCTATTACTGAGTATTGGTTCAAGTTGAGATTTATTCCGTGAAGCTAATTGTTTAAGCGAGATTGATTATAGTTGTTTCCATTGCCGGGATGATTTGGTTTCTATAGTTGTCTCCCTTGCCGGGACATTATGATTTTTATTATTGTTTATACTGTTGAATTTCCTTGCTGGATTGTTGTCATTGATTTGTTTGGGTGAGAAAGAGTGTAAAAGCACGAAGGGTGATGTCGTGCCATGTTACAAAATTAAAGCACGAAGGGTGATGTCGTGCCATTTCTATTGATTTATGGCGAGGATGAGAGTAAAAGCACGAAGGGTGATGTCGTATCATTTCTATTGATTTATGGTGAGGATGAGAGTAAAAGCACGAAGGGTGATGTCGTGTCGTTTCTATTGATTTATGGTGAGGATGAGAGTAAAAGCACGAAGAGTGATGTCGTGCACATGTATTTGTGTTATTGTTTCCATTATTTCAAGTTTGATATTTAATGTACTTGTTTCTGTGTTATTACTTTCGTTGTTTCAAGTTTGATATTTACTACACCTGCTTCTGTGTTATTATTTCCGTTGTTTCTAGTTTGATATTTACTGTACTTGTTTCTGTGTTATTATTTCTGTTGTTTCAATTTTGATATTCACATTGTCACCTTACTTCATTATTGTCATAACTTGATATCCCCCCCCCCCTCCCGTACCTCATGACTAATTATGTACTACGGGACTGAGATCCCGATGGCTTTATCTTGACGAACCTATATTCGAAAGATACTTATTGGAAAGGCATAGCTGAAAGGCAATCTACCTTGAAAAGACTACGTTTGAAAGGCTTCTGTCTCGAAAGGCATATTTGAAAAACATTTATTCTCGGAGAAAACTACGAGTGAAAGACATTTATTGGAAAAGTATATTTTTAAAATGTTTATCTTGAAGGCATTACATTTAAGGATTTTCTTTCTGCAAAGTATGTATATATATATTCGGAGGATGTACCTTCCAAAAGAAGTTTCCTATTTTGATATGAATATATTTTAAGGTTTTCAGTTTAAACTTGTGGGTGAAGGGTTACATTCGAAGTTTTGATTGAATTATTGGAGTTGTTAGTTAAGGTCTGAGGTAGAAATTATTGCAGCGCTGAGTTACCAATGTTCTTACTGTGTTGTGGTTTCCGGCTTTTGGCTTGTGCTTTTGTCCTTCCTTCTGTGTATTACTATGATGTTTCGTTGTTGTTTGCTATATTTCCTTCCGTATTGTAGTTGTTCTGTTGTTTACGATATTGTGTAGTCATTAGGAAGATGTCATATTTTTTCATTTTCTAAATATGCCTGTTTATTTTATTAGACCAGTGGGTGTTTTAACTAGTCCTCGTCACTACTTCACCAAGGTTAGTCTTGATACTTACTGGGAACCGCTGTGATGTGCTCATACTACTCTTCTGCACATTTTTGTGCATATTCCAGGTTTCACATAGCCGGCCGATTGAGTGTTAGTAGCGTTGTTGCTGTTGTGGATACTTAAGGTAAAATCGTTTCAGCGTTCGCGGTTTCGAAGTCACCATCTTATTGTTCTATTGCACTGTTGTACTTATTTCTGAACAGTGATACTTTTAGGAATTTTAGTGTAAATTCTTTAAGAGCTTATGACTTGTACTTACCGGTTTTTGGGAAGAAGTGTAAAGTGTTGATATTTATTTCAAAAAAAACTTAAACTATTCTTAAATTATAATTGTTGTTGTTAATAATAGGATTACCTAGTCCTTAAGACTAGGTGTCGTCATGATACTCAACGGAGGGAAAATTGGGTCGTAACAAGTTGGTATCAGAGATCTTGGTTCATAGGTTCTACGAGTCATAAGCGGATTTAGTAGAGTTTTGCACATCGCTACGGAGATGTCTGTACTTATCCTCGAGAGGCTACAGAACTATTAGGACAATTTCACTTCCTTCATTTCTATCGTGCGAGTTCATTGATCTTGAAGTTTGAAATTTCCGTTCCATTCTCTCACTGATGGTGAGGACACGAGACGTGGTTCCTCATGATATTACCCCGAGGTAGATGCGCTAAGGGCAGCGGCAGAGGTTGACAAGAAGCACGTGCCACAGTTGGGGCACCTACTAGAGCAGTCGTAGAGGAGACGCCAGTAGTCCCCGTTGGAGAGCAGGTACCTGAGATGCCTGTTGTTACGCCCGGACTTCGGGAGACCTGGGCACAGTTTTTGAGTATAATTGGTACATTGACTCAGGCAGAGTTGATTCCAGTGCACCATTTACTACACAGATCAGGGGAGGATTTCAGACTCCCGATGTCTACACTCCAGAGAAATGATATCATGTTGGTCAGACTCCAGTTGTCATGGAAGAAAAATTTGTGCTTTCAGTTTAGCCCGTGGTTAGGGAAGCAGCATCAGAGGAAGGACAACCTAGAATTGAGAGGTACAGGAAGTACTACCCTCCTATCTTTCAGTGGATTGGCGACGGATGATGCCAGGGTTTTCTGGAGGAGCGTCACTGCATTCTTCGTACTATTGGTATTGCGGAGTCAAGTGGGGTTGCTTTTGTCACGTCTCAGTTTGGAGTAGTGGTTTGTTAGTGGTGGCGGGCATATGAGTTGGGGTAGCCTAGCTGAGTCAGCTTCACTTTCATGGGTTCAGGTTTCATAGATGTTCTTAAGGGAGTTTGTACCTCAGTCCCTCCTAGATGCATGGCGCGTAGAGTTTGAGTAGTTGCGCCAGGGCGCTATGTCAGTATTAGAGTACGCCGTCAGATTCAATGAGTTTTCCAGATATGTACCCCACTTGGTTGCTTCAGTAAGGAGGAGAGTCTGTAGTCTCATTGAGGGGCTCAGGTATGATACTCGGTTCAGCATGACTCGAGAGTTGGATTCGGATGTTTCGTTCAGTAGGTGGTAGAGATCGCTCGCCGGTTAGAGGGCATGTAGGACCGGGAGCAAGAGGACAGACGAGATCAGGAGAGAGAGTATAGGGAGGCGAGGAGGCCTCATAGACCGGAGAGATCTATTGGTCCTTATTATGGAAGCAAGGTACGACACGGTAGAGTTTTGTGGGTCAACCAGTTCAGTTGCATTACTGACTTTGCATTGAGTTTCAAGTACTCATAGGTCTCAGAGTACTCGTATTGCACAGTTTCCACAGTCATGTTAGTAGAGAGGTTGTTTTGAGTGTGGAGATACCAGTCGTAGAGTGATAGATTTTCCTAGGATTCAGACAGGTGTCACAGCAGGGCATTCAGTTGAGTAGAGGGCGCCCCATAGGGAGAGGCCCGGCTCACTGATGTGGTTCGTATAGTAGGTTGGGGGCCGTTGTGCCAGATATTATTATACAGGTATGTTTTAATCTGTACAAGGGGAACCATTTGTATTTCATTATAGTTCTGCTAGTCGAGACGAATCCCTTATTTGTTGCTTCATTTATGAGTGAGTTTTACGCTTTGCACGTTATTTTCGTGTTTGCACTCATTCATCATTGAGAGTGGTGAGACTAGAAGTGAGTCCTTGTTGTCCATCATGGTAAGCTTTATGTGATTTTTCCTAAGTATTTTGTTTATAAGCTGTGATTTGATACTTTATCGAGGTGTGAGTTAAGTGAGCGTTATGATTTTTTTCAACCGAGATGAGTTAGTGGGAGATTTCAATTGGTATGATATATATATTCGGTATGTGATTTAGAGTTGAGTACGAGGTCCTCGTGATATTTTTTGATTCGATATGTTTGGATCGGGCTGAGTACCACGGTGGAAATTTTATCAAGATGGTATCCTTATGATTTGTTTATATGTTTTCATTCTTCCCTTGTTATATCAGTTGTGGGTCAGTACTGGTAGAGAGCAGTGCATGTCGGGCTTGTTTGATAGTTCCCCTATGTGTTTCTCTTTTCATATTCAATCATTTTCGTTATATGCTTCTTGAGTTTCAGCTTGCGGGATGTGTGCCCGGTGGTGTTAGTTGTGGCTTGGTGGATTCGGGTGACTTAATGAGGTCTTCATGTTTGTTGCATCATTTTCAGTATTATGGGGGCTTGGAAACAGAGTTCTTTCAGATGTGAGGCTAATTGACAATGCTGAGTTGATATCGGGAAGCTATTATGATTAAAAGTGTTACTATGGGCTTATGTGTGATGTGTCATATTGTGTGGCCGTACCTTGTGGGTGTATTCATGAGTCGATGCAGCTGGTTGACGCTAATGTCGGGTATCGATTTAGAATCGGGTCTTTTGGAAATGGGTAGAAGGTGAGAAGTTGAGGTATGAGGCTTATCGGCGGTGATAGGAAGGCTATATTGTAGTCGTGATTGTGTCATCAGGCTTATGTAGGTTGGGGTGACTGGGATCACCCGCGAGTGTGTGTTGGAAGTGGTCACTTAGTGATTGATGAGCTCGAGGTAAATCTTGGCATGTTCGAGGACGAACATTTATTTTAAGAAGGGGAGAATGTAACGATCTGATCGGTCATTTTGAGAATGTAAGCTCCGTTCGGTGGTGTAAAATCTTGAATAGCTTCACGTTATCGACATGCGTGCGTGGTTGGATTCAGTTACTGGATGATCCGAAGTTGAATTGGGAGAAACATTTTAATTTTGGAAGCTTAAGCGATGGATTTGACTAGAGGATTGAGTTTTGTGTAAACGGCCTCGGAATGAGTTTTGGGTAATGTCAACAGCTTTGTATGGTGATTTTGGACCAAGGTGCGCGTCTGGAATTGGTTTTGGAGGTCCGTAGAGTAATTTGAGGTAATTCGACGAAAGTTGGAAAATAGAGAAGTTTGACCACAGTTGACTTTTTTGGATATCGGGGTTGGAATGTGATTCCTAGAGTTGGAGAAGCTCCGGAATGTCAATTGGGATTTGTCTGCAAAATTTGGCGTCATTGCGGGATGAATTGATGAGTTTCGGCACGAGTTTAGATATTTGAAGATTTGAAAGTTCTTAAGTTCGAATTATGGTTCAATCCGTCGTTCCGGCATTGGTTAATGTGATTTGAAACCTCGAGCGAGTTTGTGTTAGGTTATATGACTTGTTTGTGTGTTTAGACGGGGTCCCAGGGGATCTCGAGTACGTTCGGATAGGCTTCGGGTCAATTTTTTCCTATTTTCTTTTAAGTGACCCAAGGGGCCATTTTATGAATTTAGACTCCGTTCTATGCTTAATATCTCAAAAGGTTCAATTTTAAGTACCCCTATTTGCGTGTGCAGTCCAGGCGTGAAACCAGAAAGCTTTTAAGTGAAAATATGAGAAATAGTGATTTCTAGAATTAAAATTTGATTAATATTGACTTTGGTCAACATTTTGAGTAAACGGACCCTGATCTATGTTCCGATGATCCCGGGAGGTCCGCAGTAAAATATGGAACTCAGGCGTATGCCCGGAAATGAATTCCAAGGTCCCAAGCCCTAGAAATCAATTTTTGAAAGAAATTATTTTGCTGAAATATTAATGAAATAAAAAAAGAATTAATGTTTGAAACCATTAGTATCGTGCTCGTATTTTAGTTCCAGATCCCGGTACAGATTTATTATAGTATTAAAGGTCAACTGTGAAATTTGGTGAAAAAAGGAGTTTATTTGACGTGATTCGGACATCCGGCTGAGAAATAATGAACCTTGAGTGTTCTTGATGAAAATGATGAGTTTTGAGGTTTAATTCATAGTTTTACATGTTATTTTCATGATGATCGCACGAGCAAGTCCGTATGATATTTTTAGACTTCCGTGCATGTTTGGTTTAGAACCCCGAGGGCTCGGGCGAGTTTCGGATAGGCCACGGGGTGTTTTGCACTTAAGAAAGTTGCTGGTTTTCTATTTTCTGGTGCCCAGTTATTTAGTTCTTCGCGTTCGTGTTGCCTCTATCCCGAACGCATAGGGTAAAGTACACTGGGCAGTTTTTGTCCTTCGCGAACGCGGATCTAAGGATGCGAGCGTGAAGCATTGGAGGGTTAAAGCTTCGCGAACGCGTTCTGGTCCACGCGAACGCATAGTATAATGGACCTAGGGGAGGGTAGTTACAATTGTTCTACGCGAACGCAGCCCCATTTCCGCGAACGCGAAGGTCCAGCTCCTAATGCATCGCGAACGCGTCCCCTAGATCACGAACGCGAAGGCCATTGGGACAGATCCATCACGAACGCGACAGGTCCATCGCGAACGCGGTGAAGGCCTGTCCAGCGATATAAAAACAATTTCAAAACGGGCAGACCTTCTTCTTCTTCATATTTTCGAACCCCACATCCCTAGGAACGAATTTCTTCACCAAAGTTCATCCCCAAGTCATAGGTAATCAATTCTAAACTTTACTCTTTCAATTCCTTATTGTTTTTCATCACTTTTAAATCAAAAACTAGGAATTTTCATGGTAAAAATTGAGGGTTTGGGTAGAATTAGGGAATTATGTAAAAATCGAATCTTTATATCGAATTGAGGTTGGATTTTGAAACTAATTGTATATTTGGGTGAATGGGTGAATGGGTAAACGTAATTTGGTCCGAACCCCGAGTTTAGACCAAGCGGGCCCAGGGTCGGGTTTTCACTATTTTTGTAGAAAACTTAGGAAAAATTGCATTTTTCAATAAAGTTAGTTCCTTTTGACTTAATTAATGATATTAGGTTAATTGTGATTAGATTCCAATTCCTTTTGGAGGTGAATTCAAAAGGAAAAGTTGTAATTGAGCAGTGAGTGGCCTACAAAATTGAGGTAAGTATTTGCTCTAACCTTGATTTGAGGGAATAGGAATCCCCACTTATTTGCTATGTGAATTACATGTGTGTGGTGTATAGGTGAAGTTACGAGTATCTATGCACCACCAAATCGTCTGTTAAACATGATCCCTTCTTCGTTTCCAATTTAATTGATTTTTGTCTTAATTGTTGTATGTTAATTATTGTTTCTATGACTACTTGGACTTATTACTTTGTGGTTAAATAATGTTGTGGTTATTTTGTAAGAGTATTGGTTGTTTATTTGGTCCCCTTGTGATATAGAAAGATTGAGCAGTTTGGCATTGCTTCACGAGAGGTAAAAATATATATGTTCCTGTTGATTTCATTTTCTGTGATAATATTGATGAGTTTATGAGAAGTATAATTTTCTGCTTATTATTGTTGAGATAAAAGTATTGTGAAAGGCTTAGCCCGAACTGTGAAAGTTGTGATACATTGATAAGTTGATAGGGATAAGGGTGGATAATTGATAGTGATAAGGGAGGATAAATGATAGTGATAAGGGGAACAAGTGATCGGATTGCGCGCCGTAACAAGATAGTGATAAGGGAGTATAATTGTGTTTTACTGATTTTATTATAAAGATTTAGAAATTTATTGTTCTGCTATACGGTTTTTCTCATACTCTGCACATACTGTTATTTTAAAGTAAAAGTTTGGGAATTCGGAAACTTGTGTGAGATCTTGGTGATATTTGAGGCCTGGAATAGGCGAGTGAGTTATTATATTTATTGTTTCAGTTATATTTTTTTGTTTGTGTAGAATTATTTTATTGCGTTATTGTACATATTATTGTCACAGGTTATATATTGTTAATGCCCCGCCGTAGCCTCGTCACTACTTCGTCGAGGTTAGGCTCGGTACTTACTGAGTACATGGGGTCGGTTGTACTGATACTACACTCTGCACTTTTTTGTGCAGACCCAGGTACCGGCCAGCAGTAGAGGTTTTTAGAGCGGCTATTCATTTATTCGGAGACATGAGATATATCTGTCGGCGTTCGCAGATCCCGAGAGTCTTCTCCTATTTTCATAAATGTTGTTTTATTATATTCAAAATAGTTACACTATTTCTTTCAGCCCAGTAGTTGTAGTATTCTTTAGTAGTTTATGAATTGTGACACCAGACTCTGGGGTAGTTCTAGATCTATTTATATAATTAGTTCGTGCTTCGTTTTATTCAATTATTTATTATATTATCTTTGGAAATTATTTATCGATAACCAATGGATTCAGTTTACTTTATATTATTTTATTATGTCTAAATGGATAATAAATGCAAAGTAGTTAATCGATACTAACATTGGCTTGCCTAGCAAGTGTAGTGTTAGGCGCCATCACGATCCCTAGGGTTGGGAATTTGGGTCGTGACATTTGCACTGCTGATGACTGTTATCTGGTTTTCTCCTTCGCGTTCGCTTCACATCCTCCGCGTTCACGAAGTGTAATCTTGGAGGAGGGATTGTTTGTTCATCGCGTTCGCGTGAGCTCGAACACGATCGCGGAAGTCTACTTTCTCCTTCTTCGCCTTCGCATCTCCATCATCGCGTTCGCGTAGTAGAAACTAAGGGCTGGGGGTTGTAGGTTAATTCCTCTTCGCGTTCGCAAGACTGCCTCCGCGTTCGCATCGGCTTCCACCTTTTCCCTTCCGCGTTCGCGAGCTAGTCCTAGCAGTCGCATAGTACAATCGGGCAGTCTCATTCCTTTCCTTCTCCGCGAACACGATTTTTCCTCCGTGTTCGCGATTCATTAAAGGCCTGGGCAGATTATAATTCTTCAAAATAGAGGGTTAAGCCATTTTTATCATTTCTTGAATTCTAGAGCTCGGTTCTTGGTTATTTTTGATGGGTTTTTCACGAAATTCGATTGGGTAAGTGTTATTCAACTAGAATTAAATATATTCCATGATTTTATATTTATTTTCATCATTTAATTTGTGTTTTGAGTTGAGGAAAATGTTGGTTTTGAAAGAAAATTTCTAAAATGAAAAATCGTGATTTGAGGGACCAAATGGTATTGAAATTTGATAAATTTTGTATGGTTGAACTCGTATCGGAATAGGTATTCGGATTTTGTAAAATTTGACGGGTTCCCAAGTGCGGGCCCAGGGGTCGACTTTTGTGTCAATTTTTAGATTCTTGTAAAGATTGAAACTTTAACATTAAGAATAGTTCCTTATACGATTTGTGTGTGTTTTGAAGTTGTTCTAGTTGGATTTGAGCCGTCCGGAAATCTTTTCGCCTGAGAAGTCTATTTTTGAGTACCGAGTTGTCGTCTTCGAGGTAATATCTTGCCTAACCTTTGTATAAGAAATTACCCCTTAGGATTCAAGTCTTCTATGTTGATTGTAGCCCGTGTACGCGAGGTGACGAGTGCGTACTCGGACTTATTTGTAGAATGTTGGCCTTTTAGGGTTATTAGGTCCTTATACTTTCTGTGTATGAAGTTGTAATTGTTATGAATGCGTCCCTAATTGCTAATTTTATCCTTTCCTGCTTGAATTAGACTTTTTTGCTTTTAGATTCCTTGTTTTGTGTATTTGATCTTAATTAACTTAACTGAAGACTTTACCTCTTCTACCATTATGCTATATTTTCTTCATAAACTGCCTATTTAGTTCAAATTCATATTATCGCGTCTATGATTGGTTAGCAATAATTGGTGTCAAGCATGCTCGTGAGTCGTATATTGTGATTCATATGATTTTTCATTAAGTACTACCTAGGCTTAACTTGATAATTATCCATGTTGATGGTATTTCCTTGGTGTTGCCTATTACTGAGTATTGGTTCAAGTTGAGATTTATTATGTGAAGCTAATTGTTTAAGCGAGATTGGTTATAGTTGTTTCCCTTGCCGGATGATTTGGTTTCTATTGTTGACTCCCTTGCCGGGACGTTATGATTTTTATTATTGTTTATATTGTTGAATTTCCTTCCTGGATTGTTGTCATTGATTTATTTGGGTGAGGAAGAGTGTAAAAGCACTAAGGGTGATACAGTGCATGATATTGTGAGTGAGTCTAAAAGCACGAAGGGTGATGTTGTGCCATGTTATGAAATTAAAAGCACGAAGGGTGATGTCGTGCCATTTCTATTGATTCATGGTGAGGATGAGAGTAAAAGCACGAAGAGTGATGTCGTGTCGTTTCTATTGATTTATGGTGAGGATGAGAGTAAAAGCACGAAGGGTAATGTCGTGCACTTGTACTTGTGTTATTGTTTCCATTATTTCAAGTTTGATATTTACTGTTCTTATTTCTGTGTTATTACTTTCGTTGTTTTAAGTTTGATATTTACTGCACCTGCTTCTGTATTATTATTTCCGTTATTTCAAGTTTGATATTTATTGTACTTGTTTCTGTGTTATTATTTCCGTTGTTTCAATTTTGATATTTCACATTGTCACCTTACTTCATTATTTTCATAACTTGATATTCCCCATGTACCGCATGACTAATTATGAACTACGGGACGGAGATCCCGGTGGCTTTATCTTGACGAACCTATATTCAAAAGATACTTATTAGAAAGGCGTAGCTGAAAGGCAATCTACCTTGAAAAGACTACGTTTGAAAGGCTTTTGTTTCGAAAGGCATATTTGAAAAACATTTATTCTTGGATAAAACTATGAGTGAAAGACATTTATTGGGAAAGTATATTTTAAAAAAGTTTATCTTGAAGGCATTACATTTAAGGATTTTCTTTCTGCAAAGTATGTACATATATATTCGGAGGATGTACCTTTCAAAAGAAGTTTCCTATTTTGAAATGAATATATTTTAAGGTTTTCAGTTTAAACTTTTGGGTGAAGGGTTACATTCGAAGTTTTGACTGAATTATTGGAGTTGTTAGTTAAGGACTGAGGTAGAAATTATTGCAGCGCTGAGTTACCAATGTTCTTACTGTGTTGTAGTTTTCGGCTTTTGGCTTGTGTTTTTGTCCTTCCTTCTGTGTATTACTATGATGTTCCGTTGTTGTTTGCTATATTTCCTTCCATATTGTAATTGTTCTGTTGTTTACGATATTGTGTAGTCATTAGGCAGATGTCATATTTCGTCATTTTCTAAATTTATGCCTATTTATTTTTTAGACCAGTGGGTGTTTTGACTAGTCATCGTCACTACTTCACCGAGGTTAGTCTTGATACTTACTGGGCACCGTTGTGGTGTGCTCATACTACTCTTCTGCACATTTTTGTGCAGATTCCAGGTTTCGCATAGCCAGTCGATTGATTGTTAGCAGCATTGTTTCTGTTGTGGAGACTCAAGGTAAAATTGTTTCAGCGTTCGCGGTTTCAGAGTCACCATCTTATTTTTCTTTTGCACTGTTGTACTTATTTCTGAACAGTGATACTTTTAGGAGTTTTAGTGTAAATTCTTTAAAAGCTTATGACTTGTACTTACCGAATTTTGGGAAGAAGTGTAAAGTGTTGAGATTTATTTCAAAAAACACTTAAACTATTCTTAAATTATAATTGATGTTGTTAATAATAGGCTTACCTAGTCCTTAAGACTATGTGTCGTCACGATACGCAACGGAGGGAAAATTGGGTCGTGACAATAGAAGTCTACTCACTTCTGTAATCTGTCACTTAGATGTGATGGTTACAGCTTCCCTAGTTTCTAGGCTTTTTAATTCGATGGAATTCTTAGAGAGGACGAAACTGGTTCAGAAATAGGATAAAGCATAGATTTTGAAAAGATCTTGTTTAGGTACAGTTCTACGCATGATTAACTATTAATATTTCAAAGTTTGTATAGAGGAGAACACATACCTCGCCTTTCAGATGAACCAGCATTGATGAACCAGGTTCATCATGTAAGAGTCCTCTTGATCAAGCCTCAATTTTCAACAATATAGAAAACATCATTAGTAACCAGTGAGTCATATAAAAACATGGAAAAAGAGTATGATATTTACAATGTGAGACTGAGTAACAGTTAATTTGATTATTTACACAAATTTCAGTTTTTCTAACCGAAATTATAAAAAAAAACATTTTTTTCATATTCTTTTATTTTTCATGTACATTCTGAACTGGTTCAATTAGGTGATCTTAATCATCCCTAACTTTAACCTATTCCTTTCAAAATACTCTCTACTTAGTGCTTTTGTAAAGATATCAGCAATCTGTTTATCAGTAGCACAAAATTCAATAGAGATCAATCTCTTCTTATAGTTTTCCCTTTAAAATGATGTCTAGCATCTATGTGCTTTGTCCTTTTATGATGAACGGGGTTCTTTGTCATACTTATAGAACTATTGTTATCACAAAAGATAGGAATACATCCAACATCGATTCCAAAATCTATCAATTATTGTTTAATCCATAATAGTTGAGCACAGCATGAGGCTGCAACCACATACTCAGCCTCAGCAGTAGATAGAGCCACAGAATTCTGCTTTTTAGTAGCCCAATATACGATACATGAGCCTAGAAAATGTGCCATACCTTAGGTGCTCTTTCTATCCACTAGAAAACCTGCATAGTCAGCATCAACATATCCCATAAGATTCAATTTACTACCTTTTAGATACCAAAGACAGAGATCAATGGTGCCTTTAAGGTATCTCAAGATTCTCTTCACAACAGTCAAGTGGGATTCCTTTGGATTAACCTGAAATCTTGCGCAAAGTCCTATGCTAAAAATAATGTCAGGTCTACTGGCAGTAAGATACAATAATGAACAAATCATTCCTCTATACAACTTTTGATCAACAGATGAACTAGGTTCATCTACATCCAATTTTGTGGTCGTTGCTATAGGAGTATCAATTTCTTTAGAATCTTCCATTTTAAACCTTTTAAGCAACTCTTTGACATACTTTTGCTGATGGATCATAGTTCCATTCGAATTTTGTTTAATTTGTAAGCCTAAAAAAATTAGCTCACCTATCATACTCATTTCAAATTCCCTCCCCATTAATTTAGCAAATTCTTTAGTTAGCTTATCAGTAGTTGCTCCAAAGATTATGTCATCTACATATATCATACTCATTTCAAATTCACTCCCCCTCTCTTGTAGTCATGCTCAAGCAGGAATTTTGATAATCTTTCATACCATGATCTGGGAGCTTGCTTGAGTTCATACAGTACTTTGTCAAATTTGTACACATGATCTGGATTCGCCTTGTTCTCAAACTCTGGAGGTTGCTTGACAAACACTTCTTCATTTACATAGCCATTTAGAAAGGCACTTTTGACATACATCTGATGAAGAGTGAATTCCATGTAAGCAGCAAAGGCTATGCGGAGTCTTATTGCTTTCAATCTTGCCACTGGAGCAAAAGTCTCATCATACTCTATGCCTTACTCCTGCCTATATCCTTGTACAACCAAGCTTGCCTTGTTTCTTGTCACTGTTCCATCTTCATCAAGTTTGTTTCTGAAGACCCACTTTGTGCCAATTACTGATTTATCCAGGGGTCTTGGTACCAGATTCCAAACTTGACTCCTTTCTGTTACATCTTGTACCTTAGCATTAGGATGTGCCGTAGTAAATCCACATAAATTCGAAGAGATTAACGAGAGTATTTTATAGGAAGCATTTTAAGTAGGTGGAAGTAGAACAGTAGTGATCTGACGAGTCATAAAGACTGGCAATATTGTAGGCATAAAAGGTATTATAA
This sequence comes from Nicotiana paniculata, assembly GCA_005239505.1. Taxonomy (NCBI): domain Eukaryota; kingdom Viridiplantae; phylum Streptophyta; class Magnoliopsida; order Solanales; family Solanaceae; genus Nicotiana; species Nicotiana paniculata. The sequence goes on from ML313628.1 coordinate 16,411, forward strand.
ATAAAAGTTGAAATTGTATAGAGGTGATAAGGTTGTTGTTATTTCTAATTTGCTGGAAAAAAATTTAGTAATAGAATAGAACTAATATCAGAACATAATTTCGTCCAAATGTTTTTGTTAGATATTATTCTAGTGTGGTATTTTCTTTTAAATGGAGTATTTTAGTAAAAGTTTTATAAGTATAATTTTGGATAGTTACCATTATTATTATTTTCGGATATGGTAAATTATACACATAATATAGGAATGTTATGAGATCTTCTTTATTGTAAAGATGGAAATTATTTTCTCACAATTGAAAAAGGTTATATTTTTACCGTTTTAAGAATTAAGCATACGAAAATTTGTACTCTTTATATGAGGTTAAGAAAATTAGAAATTGAGAAAATATATGCATTTTTACATGGACATTTTAATGAAATAATAGTGTATGTATTAAGTTTATATGGTACCACATGAACATGATAGTAGTGTTTAACCAAAGAATTATATACCCTTTGACGAAAGCTTATTTTTAAGATGAATACGGGTTACTGATAATCAAGATAATGGGAAAAATGAATAATAGATAATATTACAGAAATAAAAGATCGAAATTGATTGTATTCGAGAATCAGATGTCTTTACAAGTTGTCTTCCCCTCCCTTATATAGGAGATTCTTATAATGTACTACTGCTGCTATGGTTACTCATTAATGACTAATTATGACATTAATGAGGCGTTACAAAGGATAACGGTAAATAAGGGTTCAGTTACATAACATTCGAGTAATTAATTGTGGGTCCGTGAATCTGCCCGTAACTTTGTCTAGATCCATTCTGACCGTGCCTCTTTCCCGTTTTGATCAAATTGAATATCCCGTGGCTGATAAGTTCGTGGATTTACTGAACCGTGCCTCTTTGTACCGTACCTCTTCAAAGAGTTATTTCCAGTTGTCATGTTTTCCCGTGTCCACGTGACTGGCTGAGTTGTCAAAAGTTGGCTTACGTGTGAAACTTTTTTTTACCAATACAAGTAGAATGTATGAAGTGAGTTAATAATAATAATAAGTAGAATTTTAAGTAATTTGAGATAACTCTTAATTATGCGGATAATTTCTTAATTACCGAATAACGGGACACTACCTAATTATCTAATAAGTGGATAAAGATTAAAATATCCCACCCACTCTCACATGGCAGCAAGCCACTAACCAAAGAGATGACTCTTAAGTCATATTTGATTAGGTTGCAAAAATAAGGTGTTAATTACCAAGACACTTCATTCCTTACAAATTCCTACTAACGTGAGCTTTTGCACTTTCCTCAATTGTGTTTTTTATTATCTTCTTGGTTCTGTTGGCCAAATACTGTAAATGAGTATAAGAACAAAGTCTTGGTTGGTTTAGTTTAGGAAATTTCTTTATTGGATAGGTGATTTGTTTTAGTTAATTATACAGTTGTACCTTTGGGAAAAGTAGAATATGTGGTTACTCTATTTGGTGTGATTCTTTTTAGTTGTTTTGCCGTAGGAGGAAGCTCCATTTTCGGCTTTCGTCTAGGCTAAAGTGACTTTTAAGTGTATGAGGGAGAGTGGTTATCTTGAGTTGAGGCCTTTAGAGAGCGTGCTAGACAGACATATGAAGATATAGAAGAGTTTATAGAACCTTTGAGGGAGAGTGGTTATGGCTTATTAAACTTTACTTGATACTCATTAGCTTTTGCACATTAACTACAAGAAACTACAATCAGACGTGAGGTTTGCACATTAGGAAGTTCTAAAGGAGTACGGTACAACCTTTTCCAAGAATATCATATGGATTTTACTTATTTCAGGTATATTAAGGTTAATCGTTCTTTCTTTTGGCATGATCCAAGTAACGATACGTAAACGTAATGCTATTCATAAGTGTTTTTACTCTTAGCAATTAAGGATGTCGATGTTATTTATTCCGGTAAAGTGATATTCAAGCATGTATAAGTATGTCCCTATTGAGGTATATGATAGAAATGTTAATATTTATGATATAGTGATACATGTACATGCATCTTCATGCATTTACAATCGTGCTACGGCCGGTCGGGCAGTTATCACCGGTTGGGCAGTTATGTATCATTATTTACCGCCGTTTGGGCAGACATGCATATTCATTTTCCACCGAGCTACGGCCAGTCAGGCAGTCATGCATTTACCACTGAGCTACAGCCGGTTAGGCAGTTACATATTTACCACCGAGCTACGACCGGTCGGGCAGTCATACATTTACCACTGTGCTACGGCCGGCCGGGCAGTTATCACTGATCCGTTGGACTGTCATGCATCATACGATTTGAATAATAGAGATAGTCTCCAAGAGAAGCATTATATATGTAAGTATGATAAGTATGCAGATAAGATGGCACTTCAGAGATTTAGGTTGATTCTTATATGTCTTTAATTAATGTTGAATTATTGTTATGTTTCAGTTCTGCCTTACATACTCAGTACATTATTCGTACTGACGTCCTTTTGTTGGGGACATTGCATTCGTGCCTGCAGGTATCGATAATCAGTTTGACGAGCCCTCATAGTAGACGTGATTGGCACTCAGCAAAGGATCGGTAAGACTCCACCTCATTTAGAGTGTAGCCGAGTCTATGAGTCATCGTGTCAGACTTTTGCTACGGACTTATTGGTAGGTCGGTACCCTGTCCCATTTGATGTCAAATAATCTTAGAGGCTTTGTATATAGAGGTTCATTTTGACAGTACGTCAGAGGCCTTGACAGCCCATATGTATTCATGTCTTGAGAACGATAGTTTACTGATACAGTGTTGCCCACTTACAGTTGTACATTATGAGTTGTAGCCATGTTAGCCCATGATAGTAACCACAGGAATGAGTTCAGCCAACACGGCCTATGTATGATCTAATTTTGAAGGAATGAATGAGTTACAGAGTGGTTCGCTCGGACCAGTGCGGCATCGGGTACCAGCCACGCCTCCCCAAGTTCGGGGCGTGACACTTTCGAATTGGTTGAGCTCATCTTGAATTGCATATACCTAGTCTGCATCCTGCAAAGCCTCAGCAACATTTTTAGGTTCAATCAGAGATAGAAAGGCATCAAAAGCACAAAGATTTTTCAAAGAAGATCTGGTTTTGATTCCATAGGTTGGATCAGTGATAATGTTCTCAATGGGGTGAGAACTTTGATATCTATAAGGTTTCACAACCAACTGGTTACTCCTTGAAGTTTCTTCAATGCCTTGTTGCTGTGGAACAGGCTCAGACACAGGTTCCAATGAATTTTGAGAATTATTTTGTTCTATTTCCCCTGTCATGCTTCCTGGGATGGATGAACAAGTTCCTTCCTCCAGTGTATCTCCAATTTGGACTGAGTTTCTGACCAGCCCAATTTCTTCATCTTTTTGTTCGTCTCTTTCAGAAAGAATGTTAGTTTTATCAAAAACTATATGCACACTTTCTTCTACACACATAGTTCTTTTGTTATAAACTTTATAAGCCTTAATATATGAAGAATATCCCAAGAACACTCCCTCATCACTTTTGGGATCGAACTTACCTAGGGAGGCTTTTTCATTATTGTGCACAAAACATTTACAACCAAAATCCCTAAGGTGGGATATATTAAACTTTCTCCCTTTTAAGTAACTCATAGGGAGTCTTCTCTCAAGAGGTCTGGTCATGCACCTATTTATGATATAGCATGCAGTATTAGTAGCTTCTGCCCAGAAGCTACGAAGTAGTTTACTAGAAAGAAGCATAGTCCTAGACATATCTTCAAGTGTCCTATTCTTTCATTCAACCACTCCATTTTGTTATGGATTTCTAGGGGCAGAAAAATTGTGATCTATGGCATGCTTATCACAGAATTCGAAAAAATTTAGCATTTTCAAATTCAGTGCCATGATCAGACCTAATTGATGCAAGTTGATTTCCTAAATGTTTTTGAATTTTTCTAACAAAATAAGTAAACATGTCAAATGCCTCCTCTTTAGATGTTAGAAACAATGTCCAGGTAAACCTAGAATAGTCATCAACAAGCACCATCACATATCTCTTACCACCTCTGCTTAATGTTCTCATAGGACCACAAAGATCCATATGGACCAGTTCCATCGTTCTAGTGGTCGTTACCACTTTCTTGCTTTTAAAAGAGGATCTTACCTGCTTCCCCATTGCACAAGCCTCACAAACTTTGTCCTCCTTGAACTTAATGTTAGGTATACCTATCACTAAGTCCTTAGAGACTAATTTTTTGAGCTGACTCAGACATGCATGTCCAAGTTTCTTATTCCAAAGGAGAGGATCATTGTCCAACACACTTAAGCATGTTAATTCATTTTGTGAAAGTGTGGACAGATCTATGATGTATATATTGTTCAATCTTTTTCCCTGCAAAACAACTTTGTCAGTGATAAGATTTATTACAAAATATTTTGTAGAGGTGAATGCTACCAAGTTACCTCTGTCACACAGTTGTGACACACTGATTAGGCTATATTTTAAGCCATCTATCGGGTAGACATTCTCAATGGAACGTGTGTCATCCTTACCTACCTTACCAACCCCAATGATTTCACCTTTCTTTCCATTTCCAAAGGAGACATTTCCTCCTTTGAGGTTTTCAAGTGAAAGAAACTGGTCCTTGTTTCCAGTCATGTGTTTTGAGCAATCACTATTCATGTACCATATTTGGTTACTTCCTTTCACTTGAACCTACAAAAGAAAATCAGGGGTTAATCTTAGGAACTCAAACTAGTTTGGGTCCCTTTCTATAAGAAAAAGGATGAATTAAGTTCTCTTTAGCCCAATTTGGTAACCAATTTTTCCCTCGAACAAAACTTTTATTCTTTTGACTGACCTGCACTTTTGCATTGCATTCACTTATTGTAGTGACCAGTCTTACCACAGGGGGTACATATTTTGTTCTCAGGGAGAGTGAGGTACTTTCTTTTGGGATCCCATTTAGGCAGTTGACTCCCGAAGACAAGTCCTATTCTGTTGCTACTGTGATTTTTCTGTAGCCATGTCAAAGCATCAGATGATCTATTCCATTTGCATGTTCTATCTAGTTCATGCTTGACCTTACCAAGTTCCTCCTTCAACACTCTTATATGTTCATCCTTCCTATACAACTCATCTTTTAATTTACCTACATTTTCTTCTAAGGTGAGTTGAGAGTTGTCAGCTGTCTTCTTACTAGTTCCTAGTTTCAGTTTTAGATTTTCAGATTTTAACTCTAGACATTTGTTTCAAGTGGATGAACCTGGTTCTTCAAGGCAGTATTTTCACTCACAGTATCACTGACTTTGAGTTCCAGGTTTTTGCACTTTGCTTTTAAAATTACACACTCCTTAGACAGCTGATCCTTTTCCTTATTGATTACTTCAGATTCATCAATAAAGTCTAGCAATAATTCAGAGCGTTTTTCTTTGGACAAGAACTTAATCTTGTCTTTGAGATGAAATATACTTACCTCAGATTCCTCATGAGATTCCTCATTTAATTCCCCAATTTCCATAAATGCTTGTTCATCTCCATCGTCATCGTCTGACTCCTCATCTGAACTTTCTCCCCAAGCTGCAACCATAGACTTTGTTGATACTTTGTTCTTCTTGGGATGAACCTGTTCCTTATTCCGGTTTCTTTGTTCAGACCTTTCCTTCTTCCATTCAACTTCCCACTGAGGGCAGTTCTTGATGTGATGATCAATCTTCCCACATTTTTAGCAGCCCTCATTAGTAGTTTTTTCCGGTGCCCTTGCCTTGTTGCAGTATCCACCTCTTGAGGAGCCATTTCCTCTCATAAGATACTTCTTGAAATCCTTGGGGATCATAGCCATTTCATCTTCTTCCAGATCTGCTCCTTCAGCGATTCTTAGTGCCAGACTCCTTTCCTTATTGGGAGCGTCCATCTTCATTGTTTGGCTTCTAAGTTCATAGGTAGTAATATTTCCAATTAGCTCATCCAGTTTAAGAGTTGTAATGTTCTTGGATTCTTGAATTGCAATGATCTTTCTCTCCCAAGAGACTGGCAAAATCCTTGTCAAAATCTTCTCAACCTTGTCTTCTTCAAGAAGAGTCCTTCCATGAGATTTCAGTTCATTTGTCAATGTAGTGAACCTAGTATACATCTCTTGAATGGTCTCTCCTTCCTTCATAGAGAAATTCTCATATTGAGGATATAGTAAAGTACCTTTGGATCTCTTCACTTGAGCAGTTCCTTCGTGAGACACTTGTGAAGTATTCCAAATTTCTTTGGCAGTAGTACATCTTTGAATTCTGTTGTATAACCATTTCTTAACCTTAGAATTCTTTTCCCACTTTCTCAAATCCTCAGCAGTGCAGTCAGCTCTTGTTTTTGTCACGTCTACTCCTTCAGCATTCTTCTTCATGGTGGCCAAAGGACTATCAGTGAAGATGTCCCAAAGATCGTAGTCTTCACCAATTATATGATCTCTCATCCTGTTCTTCCACTAGGATTAGTACTGGTCGTTGATGAGTGGAGGCCTCGCAGTTGATTGTCCTTCCAAATTCACAGGTGGTGCACTCATCTTGATCTTTCTTCAACGATAACCTGCTCTGATACCAATTTATGTTAAGTAGTTTAATCTATTGAATCCAACTTCAGATTTCAAATCTTGAGTTCTAAAACATAAACTTGTTCTTCATATTTTAACAATTCAATGACTAAATCTACTCCAAGTGAACTTGATGTTCTAAACATCAATGCCACACAAGAGGGGGAGGTGATTTGTGTGGTGTCCGATTTTCGCGTGCATTAGTTATAGAAGGACCAGGTTCTTCTATGTGTTCTAACCTCTACTATTTGCGGAATAATAAATACAGAAAATAAAGAACACAAAGATTTTTACGTGGAAAACACCTGGCTCAAAAGGTGAAAAACTACGACCTACTTCCCAGTAGGATTTTCCCAAACTCTTTACTAAATTAGAGCCAAACAACATTTACAAAAACTCTTTTGTAAACCTAGGATTACCTCTAATACCTTTGTAGCAAACTAGCCTCTAGCTATTTGCGACAAACTCCAAGTTAGTTATAACTTGAAACACTCAGTACCTATTACAAATGCTTCTAGATAAAGCTAAAAAGGTACAAGTTGAAATCACCTACTAAAAGTAAACTAGACTAAAATACAACTGTTGGAACTAGTTCTTCTAGCTGGTTCAAGTAGCTTCAGAGTCGCACACTTAAATCTCATACGAACTGCTTGCAAAATTGCCTTGCTAATTTTGCTCTCAATTCTTGCTTAACTTCTGCTTTTGTGCGTACCTGTACAATAAGAACAGTCTGCAATATATAGGTTTAGTAAACAAGAGATTTACTAGAGTTCTAATGCTACTCTTCCTTGGTGGATCTCAACTCCTCAAACCCTTCCTTATCTTTGATTTTGTTCTTACTGAATAAGGAGTCATTCTCCTTATCATTTCGCAATCTTTTCGATCAGGAGATATCTCTTATTTCCCAGATTTCGTTTATCTTCTGCATGTGCACCTCACGTGTCTTTAACTTTGCATGTGTCTATGTCTTCAGTGATGGACCTGATTCATCTTTGAATTTCTTTGTCAATCTTCAAAACCATTCAATTTTTTGGGCCAATGGAACTCAAATTTCAAACATAACTTTCAAATATCACGAGGAACAAATCTCAATCTTATATCAGGAATTAATGAATGTTTGTTTATCTATTTTGCGGATTCGTTTAATCTTTTTATGCTTTTTAGTATCCAAATTTGTTGGAAAGATTGATGTTAATGTGATAATGTCCAAAGAAAATGACTACATAAAGAGAAGCCTTGACCACCCACCCCTCTACCCCCCACCCCCCACAACCCAAACAAAACAAAAAAACTAGGGGGAGGTAGCGAAATTTCTTGTCGCATAAGTAGCGACCTACACGAATCGTGTAACATCTATCTCGCTGTCTCCAACATGAAACCGCTACTACACAACAAAGTTGATAGTATGAAATATGAATTTAAATTACATATACCGTAAGAAATTCTTATACTACCACCTCACGTTTACGTTTTATAACAGGTGACATGTCTTATTTTCAAGATTATAAATCTCATATTTTAAAGTAATTTATTTGTAAATATCGTTAGCGTGACTTGCTAATATCCAAAATTATTTATACAAATGGTGCATATAACTTAAACTCATAAAATATACACTGAACAAAGTTTCAAGCAACTTAAGTATGAATATATACTTATCTAATGGACTGACAATGCAAGAGTGCAAAAAACAAGTAATCAAATGAAAATAGAAAAATATAACAAAAATGCATTATAAGTGGTGTTAGAAATTAGACTGGTAGGTAAGTCATGCAAATCTATATTGAGATTAGTTTAAACCTGCTATTCTTCATGTAACAGGAACATTTATAGAGACAAGATTTATTAGGGAGTTTTCAATAACATAATCATTACAATTATTCAACAAATTGATAGGATTTTTGGTTGCTTTCTAAAATGATAATGGCATTCAAATTGATAGCCATATTGTTACTGGAAATAACTCTTGCACTATTTTCCAGGGCAGAGAATGGTCTTCCAGTTAAAAGCATTCAGGTATAGATAAATTTTTATGTACATTACATATATATATACATATATATATATATATCCAATTTCTTCCGGAACCTTCTTTCTTTAGTACCAAAATCGCTATAGAATGAATTTTTCTCTAACTAGCTATGTTGTTCAGACTTTTCAAAAATTTTACCATTTGGTTGTTTTTTCAAAAGTGCTTTTGAAGATTCTGACACGTACTCAACGATATTTTTGAAAGTCTTGAACAACATAATCCTCTAGTGCCATTTCCTTTTCACTTTCACCAAGCTAGTTCACTTGACATACTATATAGTGGTATTGTAATTTTTTTCCTTTCTCTAATTTATATTTTCTTATTGAATATTATAGTTTTATCTATACATTGAATTGTTACTTGATGTTTTTTTTTTAATTCTTTTGAGTTTTTGTTAGAGTGAAGATGGAGATGTCATTGACTGCATTGACATTTTCAAGCAGCCAGCTTTGTCTCATCCTGCTTTGAAGAACCACAAAATCCAGGTTTGTTCAATTAATCAACTGACATTAACAATTATATACAATTATTTATTAATACAATTATAAATATTATAAAGTGTAAAAGAATTTTTATACTATCATGTCGCTGAAATAACTTAACTAATCATTCATAAAATGCAGAGATAGTAACTTGAAAAATAAGAAAGATTAGTATTTTATCTACTACACCATGTTGAAGTACACAGACTGCATATAGTTCCCGTATTCCACTTTATATGATACTATTTTTCTTTTAATGTGCTCCAAGTAAAAAATTACACTTTCTATATTTGAGAAAGAATTAATTTTGAACTTCTCATTTTACCTTAGTGACATGATTTTATGGCTATATAAATATACATAGCATGTTTAAGACCACAAAAAAAAGCGCAATCCGATGCACAAAGCATCCGGCTTTCATGTAGGATCTGAGGAAGGGCCGCACCCTAAGGGGTGTAATGTAGGCAACTTACCCTAATGCAAGCATCCAGGGGCAAAGCTACATATCTTAAAGGATTCGTCGAAAAATTACAATGCGTATAAAGGTAAAATATTAGGTTTTAGAGGTATATAACATATATTTAACACCCTTTTTCGGGGAAGTGTTTTACTTCTTTCCAGTTTGAACACCCTTGCTCGGCTCGCCACTGTAAACATCAATTGTCGATTCTACTGTATATGTAAGACCACAAATTTCAAAAATCTTTTATTTTCTTAAATATATATTGAATCAAACAACTTCACATAAAATCAAACGGAGGATATTAGTTATATCATTATAGAAAAAGATACATATATTTCATTCATAATGCTGCGTATTAAAACCATTTTGCTTCATTGATCAGATGACACCAAGTGATAATCCAGTGATGGAGAATTCTCTCACAACAAAAACAGACCAAGAATCCTATAAGTTTGTCACAACACAAATCTGGCAAAAAAATGGAAATTGTCCAAAAGGGACAATTCCCATTCGAAGAACAAAGAAGAAGAAGGATCAATTGAAGAAGCCTAGCTTCTTTCATAGAGATAATGGATTGAAGAGCAAAAAGGATATTTACCTTTCACAGATGAATCACTCAGTGAGTAATTTTTCTACCAATACAGTTTAATATGTGATAGCGGATTAGTTATTATTTTTATCAGGTTACTGATTATGCTTATCATATATATTTACTTGTAATTACATCTTAGGAAAAATGACCCTCTATTATGCGAAAGTTATATTTAATTTATCCATCGTTATACTTTGGACCCTTTATACCATTGGCGTTAGCAAACCTGACGTTAATCTGAAGTATATATAATAGAGAATAGTTCTAAACCATAGTCAAAAGTAAAGGGTAAATAGGATTTTAAAAAATATATATTTTAACACGCGAAATCCACTCAATTTACACTAGAACTCCATTAAATTATCAAGTGCAATATTTTGCTAGTATGAACAACGCCAAAATACAAAAAATTAAGGGTAAACCATTGATATATAGTAAAAGAGTAAATTTGAATATTTTTCCTACATTATAAGTGATGGAGTTGGCAAACCTTGACGTTAATGGAGTTCAAAAATCTAAAGTGTGACAGAGAATAGTTCTAAACCTTAGTCAAAAGTAAAGGGTAAATAGGACTTTTTTCAAAATATTTTGACACGCAAAATAATGTTGTTTTTCGCGTGCTTGGTTCAATCTCCTAACCTAATGTAACGAGCGAGAAGGTGAAAAGTTCCACTCAATTTTTAGAACTCGGCTAATAGGGCGGCTCAACAAGATTGGCGGTCTAAAACCAAATCTTGATTAGAGGCCTTCAAAAAAAATTGACGAGACATATATTTCATATAGTAGAAGAGTAAATTTGAATATTTTTCCCACATTTGTAAGTGATTAGATTATGTAAATATTGTAAAGAAATTCTTTGCTCCTATCTAACCCTAATATTTTTATTTCTTTTTGGATTTGGTTGACATGAATATGAAGTTGGCTATACTACATACAGAAGGATATAGATATTTAGGAGCAAAAACAGACATGGTAACGTGGAATCCTCATGTTGAAGCAGATGATGAGTATAGCACTTCTCGGGTTGCACTTATCAGTGGAGCTTACTATGATTATCAAGATATTGAATCTGGATGGGCAGTTAGTTTCTCTTACCTTCTGATTTTTATTATTCTTTATAACATGTTGTTCGAACTTTTTAAAAATATTATTGAATACTTTTTGGATCCTTCTAAAAGTCTTGCATTTTGGCGGATTTGACATCCGTATGACAATATCGTTAGAAAGTTCGTGCAACATAGTTTCTAGTGTTGTGCTCAAGTTTATACCCTCCGTTCTTTATTATTCTTCTTAATATGTTGTTCGAATTTTTTAAAAATATTACCTGATGTCGGATCCTTCTAAAAATCGTGCAGTTTGGAGGATTTGATATCCGTATGACAGTATTGTTGAAAAGTCCATGCAACATAGCTTCTACAGTTGTGCTCAAGTTTATACCCTCCGTTCTTTATTATCCTTCTTAATATGTTGTTCGAACTTTTTAAAAATATTACCTGATGCTTGTCGGATGCTTCTAAAAATCGTGCATTTTGGTGGATTTGACATCCGTATGACAATACTGTTGAAAAGTCCATGCAACATAGCTTCTACTGTTGTGCTCAAGTTTATACCCTCCGTTTTTTATTATGCTTCTTAATATGTTGTCCGAACTTTTTAAAAAATTTACCTGATGCTTGTCCGATCCTTCCAAAAGTCGTCCATTTTAGCGGATTTGACATTCGTATGACAATATTGTTGGAAAGTCCGTGCAACATACCTTTTAGTGTTGTGCTCAAGTTTATACCCTCCGTTCTTTATTATCCTTCCTAATATATTGTTCAGTATTGTGTAAGACCATCTCATCTAAAAGCTTAAGTTGTTAGAAAAACATATTTTTATTTACTTAATTATATCTTCAACACGCCCCTCACGTGGGGGCTTGATTCTTTTTTATGAGTCAAGCACGTGAAAATTATTTTTGATATTAGGTGGTGGTGAGACCATCTCATCTAAAAGTTTAAGCTATTAGAGGGAGTATACTTCTATTTACTTAATTATGTCTTCACGCTTCAAAAATATCGTCAAATGCATGTCGAATCATTTAAAAATAGTGCATTTTGGCAATTCGAAACGGTTGCAACAACATATTTAATTTGGAGAATTCGAACAATATATAACTTTTAATGTTGTGCTCACGGTATATACATAAACACTGTAAAGATGTATTATACTGTCGGTGCAGTTTCATAAAATTAAACTCGCGCTTTATTAATAATTTATAGCATTTACTAAATGGTTGATTAATTTCAACATTTTAGGTTAATCCAAGGGTTTATGGCGATAGGCAAACGAGATTTTTCACTTATTGGACTGTAAGTATATTTAGTTATCTCCATTTCTTAGTCATTTTGTTTAAATTATATATCTCGGATTTCTACTTATGAAAATTCCCAAGTTCAACCTAATATTAATTATTTTGACAATTACTCCATTATACTTTAACAACATTATTACAACGAAATAGTATCACTTTTTTAAGGTTACCAAACAATATAATCATAAAGAATTACTTGTAATTGATTTTTAAGTGACTTGATTGTGTATAGTCTTTTACATCATCAGTACATATAACTTAAACCGATTACGTATACGGTCTAAGTTATGAGTTTAAGCAATATACATTATCAATGTAAATAAGTGTCACACTATAAAAGATCATCCTTATCTTTGGTAACGAATATCTATTTTATTTTCAAGATTACAAACCCTACATTTTAAATAGGCTTACTTGTAAAAAGTCTTGGTAACCTAATAATGTAAAAATTATTTATACTGATAATATATATATATATATATATATATATATATATAACTTAAACTCAATTAATAACCATGTTAAGTTAATGTAATTTATGATTCTTTGTAATTTATGATTCTTTGTAAAAGTTCTAATTTTTTCAGTGTGAACTTACTGTGTGTTTGGATGTTCAAATGATAGACTGATGGCTCAAGAGAAACAGGTTGCTTTGACCTGACTTGTCCTGGTTTTGTACAAACAAGTCATGAGATAGCACTTGGTGCAGCTATATACCCAATTTCAACCCAAAATGGTCTCCCTTATTCAATTACTGTTTACATTTACAAGGTTAGTAACATCATATAATTTTTTTTGGTCTTCCATTCGGTTCGATATTCATATGTGGGATGCAAATTAATAAATACTCAATCTGAAATTTTTGATTAAGAATGAAGAGATCATATCTATCGTACTACGATTTATACAACAACATCTCGAAATATAAACATCTTTGATATTAGACATTTACAGCTTGTTCGGATGGTCGTTACCTATTGTATCGTATTGTATTGTTACTTCATCAAATACGATGCTTTTTTTGGTTGTTACTTAAATTTTATTGTATCGTATTGTTAAATCCGTCGTTACATAAAGACGAACCGTGCCACTTTATGTAATGACCGATTTGGAGTGGTTGCGTCGTTATCTTGTCTTTTTCTCCTATTCTCACCCTTCACTATTATTAAATTACTATTTTATTTTATCATTTACCCTACCTTTTTATATAATAAATTTACCCCGTATCATTTACCCTACCTTGCAAATTTATTCTTCATATTACTGGTGCATGATATCATGAAACAACGTACGGCAAACGATACACTCTATCCAAACATTGTATTCATCAAACGATACAATACAATCTAATATACATTATGATCAACGATGTGTAACAACTATCCAAACAAGCTGTTACATTCTATGTTTTTTTCTTTTTCAAATAAGAATGGTTTGCTTGCATTTGCCACAAACATGAGTCTTATTCTTGTCAAGTTTCTCGGATGCTTTGGCAAATACACGTCGATGCACATTATTGTATTGGTAAAAAAGAGTTTCACACATAAGCCAACTTTTGCCAACTCAGCCAGTCACGTGGTCACAGGAAAACACGACAGCTGGATGTGATTCTTTGAAGATGTACCGTACAAAGAAGCACGATTCAATAAACCCTCGAGCTTATCAGCCACGGGAAACTCAACCTGATCAAAACAGGAGAGAGGCACGGTCAAAATGAATCTAGACAAAGCTAAGGGAAGATTCAAAGACATACGATTGATTACTCGAACGTTATGTAACCGTCCCCAATTACCGTGATCCTTTGTAACGCCTCATTAATGTCATAATTAGTCATTAATGAGTAACCATAGCAAGAGTCGTAGGTTATAAGAATCTCCTATATAAGGGAGGGGAATACAGCTTGTAAAGGCATCTGATTCTCGAATATAATTGACTTCGCCTCTCTATATCTCTGCAATATTGTATGTTATTCATTTTTCTCCATTTTCTTGATTATCAGTAACCCGTATTCATCTTAAAAATAAGTTTTAGTCAAAGGGTCTAATTCTTTGGTTAAACAAATAGGTTCCGTTACCGGGAATCTGATATTGTTTGTTTGTTTTTCAAGTGATATCCTCTGAACTATGTTAAACTCCAATGACAACAACCAGCAAAGGAGCTGAACCTCAGTTCCATCGCCTTCAGGAACCCCACGTGGTTCAAGGGAACAATCCCCAGAAAGATCCAATAACAACAATGGTGATAATGATCAAACTGTGGAACAAGATGGTGTAAAGCAAATGATTGCAGAGTATGTGAGTCAAGCTTTGCAAGAATTTGCGAGAGGATTACCGGCAGCATTACCTACACCGCCGATGTCACCCCCCAACAACACCATCACCATGGAAAATCCTCAATCTGGGTTGGCAAACTCAGGAAGAGAAGATACTTCTAATCTCTCGAAACGAGACTAGGTATATCTAATAACTCAGAATTACAAAATTTACTGCTAACCATGCAGAAACAGATGAAGGAGCAGAACGATCGCATCGAGCAAATTCCAGGAGTACCACCTATCATCAAAGGCATTGATGTTGATAGATATTCTCAACAACCTTGGAAGCCAAGTGTGGCACCCTTGCCTATACCCAAGAAGTTTAAAATGCCTGACGTTCCCAAATATGATGGAACAACTGACCCACGTGACCATATGACTGCTTTCACTACTGGGCTAAAAGTCAACAACTTAACAAAATAAGAGATTGAATCGGTCCTTGTCAAAAAATTTGGGGAAACACTTACCAAAGGGGCCCTAACCTGGTATTCTCTTCTTCCTGAAAATTCTATTGACTCTTTTTCTGAGCTTGCAAATTCGTTTATAAAAGCACACTCTGGTGCACAAAAAGTTGAGAAGAGAATGGAAGACATTCAAAATAAAACAAGGAGACACGGAACTACTCCGTGAGTTTGTAGACAGGTTTCAACGAGAAAGAATGCAGTTACCCAGGGTGCCTGATAATTGGGCAGCCATGGCATTTGCAAGCAACCTAAATGATAAAAGCGCAGAAGCCACAAGACGACTTAAGGAAATTCTAAGAGAATTCCCCGCCACAACATGGAACGATGTATATAACAGGTACAGTACTAAACTCATAATAGAAGAAGATATCATTGCTCGNCTATAGATCACAAGGAAGAGACGCAGTCTCATCCTCGTCTAGATCCAGAAAAGATTGAGATGAACGACCTAGAGGTAATACTCAAATTGGGGATCATACCTTTAATGTAAGTACTACTGAACGTGTCTCATATTGAGGAACATGGGAGACAAGGTTAAGTGGCCTAAAGAGATGCGGTCAAATCCAAGTAGAAGGAACCCAGATCACTGGTGTGAATTCCATAACGATCATGGGCACAAAACTGCGGATTGCAGATTTTTACAAGGTGAAGTATAAAATTTATTGAAGCAGGGCTATTTAACAGAATTGTTTAGTGATAAAGGTAAACATGCATATATGAGGAACAGACAGGAGCCCCCAAAGCCTCCTTCTCCAAAACGAACCATCAACGTGATACACGGAGGTGAAGAACTAAACGGTGTGATCTGCAAAACAACCACAAAGTTCACAATTACACGTGGGAAACGGACTCGTGAAAATATTGAAGCAGACGATATAACCTTCGATGATGCAGATATCGGCGGATTAATGCTTTCGCACAATGATGCTCTGGTAATATCTTTACTTATTCATGACACTAACGCAAAAGGAGTGTTGATTGATCCAGGAAGTTCAGTCAACATCATTTTGCTAAGAGTTGTGGAAGAAATGCTACTGGGGAATCAAATAATCCAAGGGCACGAGCCATATCAGGGTTTGATAACTCTACGGTTATATCAAAAGGAGAAATTGAGCTTAGCACTTATGTTGAGGGGGTGATCAAAATTACCAGGTTCTAATTCATCGATACTGACATGGATTATAACGTGATCGTGGGAAGGCCATGGATCCACGACATGAAAGCGATACCCTCCACGTTGCATCAGGTAATTAAATTCCCCTATGAATGGGGGATTCAACAAATCAAAGGCGGTCAGCAGACCGCAATAAATATAAACTCTATGGTACACTACAACAAGAAAATAGAGGTGGAAGAATTACGAGATGAGGGAATCTTCCAAGCAGGTAACGCCGCCCAAACAGACATGGAAGAAATTACTACCCAAATAGGTACGGAAGGGATTATTGCTGAAACAGGTATGAAAGAAAATACTCACGAGAAGGAGAATCAAGTTACCACGGAAGGTGTACTATACCAGACAGATGTAGATTCCAGACCGAACATCATTCATGAACCGGAGGAAGATGAGCACATCAAAACAACTACGGAGGAGCTCGAAGCTGTTCCATTATCTTAACAAAAGCCTGAGCAGAAAGTGTATATAGGCACGAGGCTAGGCCCGCTCGAAGAGGTAAGTTAATTGATTATTTAAAGGCTAACACAGACTGCTTTGCATGGTCCCACTCAGATATGACAGACATCCCACCAGAAGTGATGACTCATAAACTAAATGAAGATCTATCCTTCGTACCTGTTAAGCAGAAGAAAAGAAAGCAAGGACCATTCAAGAACCAAGTGATCGACAAAGAAGTACAGAAACTTTTGAGGATTGGTTCGATACGAGAGGTAATGTACCCTAACTGGTTAGCAAACACCGTGGTAGTACCTAAAAAGAATGGCAAATGGAGAGTATGCGTAGATTATACTGACTTAAATAAAGCATGCCCCAAAGATTCATTCCCATTGCCACATATAGATCAAATGATTGATGCCACAGCAGGTCATGAATTATTGAGCTTCTTAGATGCATATTCTGGTAATAATCAGATTAAAATGAATCCCCCAGATAAGGAAAAAACTTCCTTCATTACAAACAGGGTGACTTACTGTTATAAAGTTATGCCTTTTGGCTTAAAAAATGCTGGAGCCACCTATCAAAGGTTAGTGACTAAAATGTTCCAAGAACATCTTGGAAAGACGATGGAAGTCTATATTGATGATATGTTGGTAAAATCAACACAAGCACAAGACCATTTCCAGCATCTCTCTACTGCTTTTGATATTTTACGCAGGTATAATATGAAGCTAAATCCAGAGAAATGCGCTTTTGGAGTGCAATCAGGTAAATTTTTGGGTTTCCTTGTATCGAACAGAGGAATAGAGGTAAATCCCGCTCAAATTAAAGCTATAGAAGAAATACCTGATATTTTAACAAATAAAAAGGAAGTTCAAAGACTAACAGGGAGAATAGCAGCTTTGGGAAGATTTATTTCTAAGTCTTCCGAAAAAAGTTTTAAATTCTTCTCAGTTCTCAAAAAGCAGAATCAGTTCGAATGGACTGAAGAATGTCAACAAGCCCTCAAGAATCTGAAGATTTATCTATCGAAACCGCCACTGCTTTCAAAGCCAAATGAAGGGGAGAGATTTTATATTTACCTGGATGTCTCAGAAATTGATGTAAGTGCAGTACTGGTAAGAGAAGAAAAAGGTAAACAATCACCTATCTATTATGTAAGTAAAACTTTGCTAGATGCTGAGACTAGATATCCACATCTGGAAAAGTTAGCCTTAGCTTTAATAATGGCATCTAGAAAATTACGACCATATTTTCAATGCCACCTGATCACCGTTGTGACCTCATATCCTTTAATAAATATTCTACATAAACAGGAATTGTCAGGAAGATTAGCCAAGTGGGCCATAGAATTAAGTGAGCATGAAATAATCTATCAGCCTAGGACTGCAATTAAGTCTCAAATACTAGCTGATTTTATTGCTTACTTTAGTAATAGCATTATACCTGAAGTAGAAAAAGAGTTACAACTCTTTAACGGTGCTAATCCAGGCCTTTGGACCTTGTTCACTGATGGTTCTTCCAATATAAAAGGTGCAGGCTTAGACATAGTCTTAATATCACCCACGGGTGAAAAGACACGGCAAGCTATCAAGTGTTATCCTATAACTAACAATCAAGCAGAGTACGAAGTTGTTATTGCAGGGCTTGAACTCGCGCGGGAGCTCTCAATCGAGCAAATTGTGATCAACAGCGACTCCCGACTGGTAGTAAATCAGATACAGGGGACTTATATCGCGCGAGAGACTAGAATGCAACAGTATCTTGAAAAAGCACGAGAGCTCGTGAGACAATTCAAAACATGGAAGTTAATGCCAATACCTAGAGAGGAAAATGCAGAAACAGATGCATTAGCTAACCTCACAGTAGACACAGAAGTAACGAACAAAGGCAATGCAATTGTCGTCCAACTATTTCATTCAATAATAGACCAGGACAGGAATGAGGTGACTTTCAACAACTTAACCTGGGACTGGAGAAACGAAATTCTTAACTTTTTGCAGAATGGCACCGTACCTGAAGACAGGAAAGCATCTCAAGCACTTTGCCGCAAAGTTGTACGGTACTGCCTTATTCGCAATTCACTTTATCGCAAGATGTTCGGAGGACCCCTAGCTAAATGCCTCGGACCTAACCAAACGGAATTTGTGATGAAAGAAGTCCACGAAGGACACTGTGGAAATCACTCAGGGGCGAGATCCTTAGTGAAAACACTAATCAGAGCCGGATACTATTGGCCTAAGATGGAAGAAGAAGCCGAGAATTTCGTATCCAAATGTGACAGATGCCAAAGGTTTGCCAATAACATGCATCGACCAGCGGAATTATTACATCCAATAATATCCCCATGGACTTTCATGAAATGGGGTATGGACATAGTAGGACCTCTTCCCACGGCTAAAGGACATGTACGATTTTTACTCGTGCTAACCGACTATTTTACAAAATGGGTAAAGGCAAAAGCGTTCAAACAAGTGCGAGAAAAGGAAGTTAAAAGCTTCTTATGGCGAAACATAATATGCCGCTTTGGAATACCAAGGGAAATCGCGTGCGATAATGGCCCACAATTCATAGGCTCGCAAATCACAGAATTCTTCGAAAGCTGGCAAATCAAGCGGATCACTTCAACGTCGTACCACCCCGTGGCTAATGGTCAAGCTGAGTTAATGAATAAGGTCCTCATCAATAATCTAAATAAGCGGCTGGATAAAGCCAAAGGAAACTGGCCTGATGAGTTACCAGCGGTACTATGGGCATACAGAACAACTTCAAAAATAGCCACGGGAGAAACTCCGTTCGCACTTGTTTATGGCTCAGAAGCCTTAATACCTGTGGAGATTGGCGAACCAAGCATAAGGTTCTCAACAGCCATGGAGGGAGAAAACGACGACGAATTGAGGACCAAACTGGACCTGCTCGAACCACGGTGAGAAGCAGCATTGATACGGAGAGCAGCTCAAAAACAAATCATAGAGCGTTATTACAACTGTAAAGCTCATCTCAGGTACTTCAAGATTGGGGACTTCGTCCTCAAAAGAGTCTTTCAATCAACGAAAAAAGCAGGTGCAGGAAAGCTAAATCCAAACTGGGAAGGACCTTACAAAATCCGAGGTATAGCTGGGAAAGGCGCCAATGAGTTGGAAGCTATGGACGGCAGAGTTATACCAACAAGATGGAACGCCATCCACCTAAAGAAATATTACTTCTAAAAGAAAAGAATACCCCCCGTCAGGTATCACACGTTCGATTTTATTTTGAACATTTAAAAATTTTACTAACTTTTTTAGATGATAGGCACAAAGCTAACCCATCACCAGATGATGATATTAGACCTGCAAAGACGCGAGGAAATAACACAATTCCCGGTCTAGGGTTACACTTTCTGATGGACGTTTTAAAAGGGTTAAGCAGTCATCATCTAAAAAACTATATACCTTCGAGTCCGGAATGTTTTTCCTTTTCAGGAAAAGGACCACAAGGAAGGAATAATCAAGTGCTCGAGATTTCATTCTTCAAAGCTCAAACACTTGGGGGTCTATACAGTATGGAAGTCTAAGTCGAAGCAAACAAGACTATCAGAAAGTCAAAAGCTCGAGCCTGAAGACCCATCTACCTAACGAGACAAGTGACACGAGCAGAATCGAAAGAAATCAAAAGAGCCATCCAAATACAAAGCCTAATGCAAAAGGAAAAAACCTTCGAACATATTCAGGTTGAAAGGCAAAATATTAGTCATGAGAAAGAAATGTACATCTTTATACTTATTCAAAGTTGTTGTAACAAAAACAGTTAGGGGTAAAAGATCATCATCAATGTAATCATTCAAAAAAACTGTTCTCAAATAAAAAAGTTATGGATGAAAGATCTAAATCCTTGTATTTGTTCAAGAAACTGTTATCAAACACAAACAGTTATGAATAAAAAAACATTTCCTCGTACTTATTAGAAAACTGTTTCCAAAATAGTTGCGGGTAAAAACCCCAATCTTTATAAAAACTGTTACTAGTAAAAAACAGTTGTTTCCTTGTATTAATATCAAAAAACAGTTACCTATGAAAAACAGTTACGAAATACAAGAGTATATCAAATCTGTTAAACAAAAACAGTTGCAAACATGAGTTTTAGACGATAATCAAACACATGTAAAATGTCATGGAAGTTCAAACAAAAAACTTTCCTTGGAAACATTCTTAAACATGTGTAAAATTCCTATCACTCTATTGCATTATCATGAAGTTGAGACATCTTCTTCATGTCAATTATAAAGGGCCCTCTTCCAAATATGCCTATTACAAAAAGACACACATTTAATATGACACCGTACCTATTACAAAAAAGGTATGAGTAGTCTAAAGCATTCCACATGCAAAACTCGAAGGTAAAACTAAAACCTCAAAAAATGAAGCATGCAAAATAATTAAAGAGTGAAACAGAAACTCAACAAAGTCGAACTAACATTAATATATTAAAACGGCTAAAACTAAGTATTAACTTATATTTAGCCGTATAAAATTTTTATATACATTGTGGTGTCCCTAAGTTGTCATTTGGTGACTTTAAAGAAATCCAAATTTACCCCTGATGGGACTGGGGGTAACCACCAATTGATACAAAGAAGAAAAAAAGGGGGAATGAACCAACTAAATCTTTTCAAGAGAGGGGTTGACTTCACTGGCAGAAGAAGCAGGAGCAACAAGGTATGAAGAGGCATGAGCGGATGGAATCTCACCATCAGGTGAAGAGAGGTTATGACCTTGTTGAGACTTTTCCATGGTTTCCTTGGTTTTAGCTATTTCAGCACTAAGGTCAAAACCCTCTTGACTCATTTCCATCAATGTGTCAAGGCGAGAATTCATGTACGCCCAGCTCACATCGACAGCGGCCACCTCTTCCAGATCTTCATAATTCTTTGCCCATACTTGAAGCTCTGATCTCAATCCGTCCTTCTCTGCGTCCGCGGCTTCATGGGCGGCCCTTAACGGTACAATTGACTCCTCTAAAGTTTGAGATTTGTCTAAAGCCTTATGAAGGTTTTCTTGAGTACAAGTGAGTGATTGCACGAGCTCGCCTGAGTATTCCTCCTTCTGCCCCAATAAGTTTTTCAGGTCTCTAATCTCCTTTGAGGCACGGTACAGCTACTCAGTGAACGAAGACTCCAGAACACTCTTATCTTTATCAGCCTGACTGGAAGAAGCCTTCTCTACTACCAGTTCTGCTGCCATGAGTCTCATCTGCCGCTTCAAGGTACTCATTTCCTCTTCTAAAGCATCCATGTCAATCCTTAGGCTATCATACTGTGCTTTCCAGTTATCAACATCGGCCTGCAACTCTTTTGTCTCTTGGTCCGTGTTTGAAATCCTCTTCATAAGCCCCATGCCTATAAGGTTAATCTAGAAGAAATAAACCAGTCAGATATGGTAAATTTCATATATGAAAATGAAAGAGGATAACTTGCATCATACCTTCAAAGAAGTATGCACGACCTCATTGGCCCATGTAAGAGCACCGTGGCTGACTAGCTTGGCTTTCTCAGAGGGACCTATCAAAGGCTTGAGCCACACTTTGGGCTCACCCGTTTTCTTGAAAAGGTTCCCCTCAGTTGGAACCTTTATTACCATCTGCCGCATCTCTCTGTTGGAAGACCCTACTTCCCTAACGGAAGGCATGGAAGCAGGCATAGATGAAACAGCAACAGGCACGGAGGGTTGAGGAGCTGGAGAAGCCACGGGCAAAGCAGCAGGCACAAAGGGTTGAAGAGTCAAAAAATTTACGGGCAAAGCAACAGCAGAAGCCGAAATAGCCAAAGGAACAGACAAGAGAGCTTCTCTCAAAGAAGCAGGAAAGACAGCAGCCAAAAGGACATCGTCAGGAGCAAGATCAACACCCTCATGAAGAGGTCATCATTTGAAACCACTCACCTTCTCTGTGGCCTGTGCACTAAAGCACCCTCTTCTTCTTCTTCTACGGAACGAGACTCACTAATCTTCCTCTACGAGGAAGATGAACCAACAATAATTTCTTGGGCCTGAGCCAAAGACATCTTCGGGATAGATAAAGCAGACACCCCACGAGCGGNTAGTATTCATGATTGCCGAGATAAGAATAAACAGATACGGTGTTAATAAAACATCTCAAGTCAAAATGAGAAAAAGTAAATAAATGTGAGCTAAAGCATACTCACGTGCGCGATTTCACTTCTCAGGAAAGGGAAGATTTTCTTCACACACTAAACCCACAGTGGGTACAGCAACATACCGGAGGTACCAACCCCTATCCTTATCATCTCCAGGGGTTACCAGCACTCTTTTGCTTCTAGCAGTCAGAGTAAAAAACCCTTCACGAAATAAGGTAGGAGAGTAGAGATGAATAAGATGGTTGAAAGTAAAAGGAACCGAGGCTAAAGAAGCCAAACTCATAAGAAATGCGACAACTCGCCATACAAGCGGACCAACTTGTCCTAAGCATATATTGAAAAAACGGCAAAACTCAATTGTAACTGGGTCAATTGGGGGTCTAAACCCTAGAGTGAAAGGATACGTATAAATAAAAGAATATCCCGTCTTGTAAGACGCTATTCTTTGATTACTATTCGGAATATAGACAGGAAAGTCAG
>MDKI01039749.1:0-18788 GCA_005239505.1 Nicotiana paniculata
AAATCGAGATAATTTTCTCATCATGAACACAAGAATTCAGGATATCTTGGTGCTACTGGGCCTTAAATATCGAGTCTGGAACCCATATGTGAATATTTAATGATTAAATCTTGTATAATTATAAAAATTAATTATTTAATTTACAAACAAACATATAAAATAATAAAACTAACATGCAAAATAACAAACTAACATATTAAAGTAAAATAATATAATTAATCTTGTTTAATTTACAGTAGACAACATGGAGGTTCCGCCTTTGCATCCCGGACCTGCCAGCGTGGAGCTACTGTCGTTACAGGGCGATCATAGGTCGTCCCACATATGGGAGGGACAATTACTGGCCCAAATTTTCCGCGCCAGGAGAGTAGACGACATGTTGAACTAGGATAAGCTAAAACCTATGGTTAAACACATGTCATAAACTGTTAAACAACTAATAGCTTGTTTGGCCAAGTTTTTTTGGGGCTAAAAGTGTTTTTTTGGTCAAAATACTTTTGGTCAAAAATTGAGTTGTTTGGCCAAGCTTTTAGATGGACACAAAGTGTTTTTGAGGAGAAGCACAAGTAATTCTTGAGAAGCAGAGAAAAAATAGTTTCTTTCAAAAACACTTTTGAGAAAAATACACATAGAAACAGTTTTCAAAAGCTTGACTAAATATTAATTATTATTCAAAAGTATTTTTTAAATTAATTAGTTAAACACAAACTAAAATACTTCTCAAAATAAGCTGATTTTAGAATTTTGACTAGACCGGCTATAAATCTATCTGGATAAGAATCGGCGGGGCAGAAGAGAGAAGAAATTTTGTACAAACTGTGGGTTAGAGGAGCTTTCAATGCCTACATCAATAGTCAATTAGTCACAGCGTGTTTGCCCACAATAGATTGTGACCACGGAAATAATACTGATACCAATCCTTCATTCACACTCTGTAAGGACCAAAACCACCACAAACCACCGCTCCATTCCAGTGTCACTCTCTTTATTGTCACGCCTATTTTCACATATTTATATCCAATAATAAACTATCTGTCTAAACTATATTGGTAACTAATAATGGTTCTTCTGGTCCCTCCAAAGTAACACGAAAACAATTTTTACCTGCCGACGTAGAGCAGATACAATCAAACTTTTTTATAATATTTTTTTTTTCCGATATACTTTTACTACTATAACGAAGTATTGTTATAGAGGACATTTATTCTAACATAATATAATAATCGATTCCGAGAAAAAACTTAATTTTTATAGTGAATGAATATTATATGGGGATGATGTTACAGAGAAGTCATGACTGTATAACCAGAGGCGAATTTATGTATAACACTGAGGGTAAATTTCGGCAGAAACTTTATATATAAGTGTGTATATCTTGAAAATGATTATATAAATAATTTGACATCTGAATACTAAAAGCCTTTGGGGGCACTGGTTGAGCAGAATAGTGGTGCCTCTGTCACGTTAAAATCTTGAGTCCGCGGACTCTGAGTATAACTAACGGCCAAAGGATGAATATCAACCATCAATGTCGTTAAGAACTTTCACCTTTCAATAATATCCCTTAGCTGGTTCGAACCAAATTTGGCTCAGAGAAAATGGAAAGCTGTACATTTTACATGTCTATTTCCACACCATTTCTAAAATCTCAGAAACCTCCCAATAAAATCATTACATGTAAATTCAACTCACTGTTGCAGCATTTTGCTTTTCATAGGCCAACAATTCAGAAAACAAGCATTTCTTCGCATTCTTTTTCAAGCTCAAATACAAGGTTAAAATACCGATGTGGATTGTCTCTGCTCAAAGTCAGGGCTGTAGCAGAAAATACTGAAGAATCTGAGGGTTCAAAGCGTCGTGAATTGGCACAAACTCTGCAACTGGGCGTTATGTTTGGAACGTGGTACCTTTTGAATATATATTACAACATTTACAATAAACAAGTTCTCAAGGTTTTTCCATTTCCAGCAACTGTTACAGCATTCCAATTTGGTTGTGGAACAATGCTGATACTATTTATGTGGGGATTTCGTCTCCACCCTAAACCCAAGATTAGCAAATCTCAAGTTATTCTTTCTCCTCCTCTTTGGTTTTTTTATTTTTTGTGTTGGGTGTATTTGATAGGATTAAAGTTAATTTTTCAAGAAAACAGTCATTTTCTTATGTTTGGTTAATATTTTTCTTTTATCGAAAGGAAGAAAATGACTTCTTTTGCTCATGGACAAAAGCCATTTTCGTGGCAACTATCCCAGAAGTATTACTTATTCCGACAAACAATTTAATATTATTATTAATCTTTAGCATTCAAAAATATATCACCCTTCCATTTGATTCGTTTTTCTTTTATGATGATATTCTTAGAGTATGACTAACTTTCTTTTTTCTTTTTTTGCTTGAATTTCCAGTTTAAAGCAATATTTTTACTAGCTGCAGTTCACACATTGGGAAATCTTTTGACGAACATCAGCCTTGGGAGAGTAGCAGTTTCCTTCACTCACACAATCAAAGCAATGGAACCTTTCTTCACAGTACTTCTTTCTGCCCTGTTTCTTGCAGAGGTATACAACTTTTTCAACCTTATTTCTTCCCTATTTTATTTTTCTTTTCATCTTTAGATATTTTCTCCCAACAGTGGCGCCAGTTTGTTTGCATGGTTGTTATGTATGTTATAATATATTATATAGTATTTTATTGTGTTATACTGTATCGTTTTGATGTATACAATGATTGAATAGATTGTATTGTTTGTCGTTATTTTCTGATATCATGCAACAACAATATGAAGAAAGAACTTGTAATATTATAAAGAAAACGTAATGTACGAGGTAGAATTATTATATTAAAAGGTAGGGTAACATATGAAATAGGATTATTGAATAATGAGGAAGGGTAAGATGAGAGAAAAAAATCGGGTAATGACACGGCCACACCAAATCGATCGTTTCATAAAGTGGCACTTTTCCCGTTACGTAACGATGGATTTAAGGATACGATACAATATAATTTAAGTAACAATCAAAATAATATTGTATTTAAAGTAACAATACGATGCAATACATCAGGTAACAACTATCCAAACAAGCTTAAGGGGTGTCATTTGACACTGTTTTGTAAAAATTCTCTTTGGATAGATTGTATTGTTTGTCGTCGTTTCCTGATGTCATGCAACAACAATATGAAGGAAAAACTTTTAATATTGTAAAGAAAAAGTAAAGTATGAGTTAGAATTATTATATTAAAAGGTAAGGTAGGAGATGAAATATGATTATTTAATAATAAGAAAGAGCATGATGAGAGAAAAAAATAAGCTAACGACACGGTCAGGCGGATCCACCCCTTTACAATGGGGTGGCATGGCATCTGCTAAGATGATAAATTTTTTATATATCTATGTTGAAATTTTCTTAAATTATGTTAAATATTTGATCTTACCACCTGCAGCCATAAATTAGACAAAGCTGTCATGGCTGGTAGATCCTTTTGAAAGCTTTTTTCGTGTGTAAAATTCAAGTCAGAAATTATCTTGAACCTTGTCTGACTTTTACCTTTTCGTGTGCTTTTTATTTCTTTTTGCCCTAGTCATTTTCCTTTGCGGCTACCTCCCAATTTTCTATTTATCGTTTCATTAATTTTTGTATTTTTCTTTTCTTTGTTCTATTATTTATATGTGGTCTCTAACAAGAACACTCAAAAAAGAGACTCCGAAATTATAAAATTCTATAAAATAAACATTTCTCTTAATCTCAAATTTATGAGTTTTCTTCTTTCATATCCGGAAAATATTAGTCTTAATGGAAAATTCGATTGAGATCAAATTTTTTTCATCTTTTTATATTATATCATAAAAATTCGTGTTATTATATGGTTATTAAATATAATTTAAATCACTTTACTATTAAATTATGACAAAAATTTCGTAAGCATTGCTTAAAAAATATGAGATTTATGATTTTGAATTTTGAGAACTTGTAGTTTATTTAATTCTATACTTGTGGGGTATGATATTTAGAAAAGAAATTCTTATTCTTATTGATGATTCCCTTATTGAAGATGTTATCTTACTTGTGTAAATTTATTTTAATATACAAGAAAAGATATAATTTCCTAGTGAAAATGTTGATTTTACTTGTGTTATAATAATAAAGGTATGATTACTTATTTAAAATGCTAATTACGTCTATTTTTTAATAACTGAGAAGTATTTTTTTTATTTGCAAATTAAAAATACTTATTAAGTTGACCCGAATAAACTCAAAAAATCGAATAAATATTCATAACAAATTTTATATTAGTCATTACAAGGTACACATTAAAAGAAATTATGGCACCCGTCACCTTCAAATTCTAGATCCGTCTCTGAACACGACCACACCAAAACGATCGTTCTATAAAGTGATACTTTTCGTCGTTACATAGCGATGAATTTTACAATACGATACAATACAATTTAAGTAACAATCAAAACAAACTGTTGATTATTTGTAACATACAGAGGCCATCTCTTTGGATTGTATCTTCCCTGATTCCTATTGTTGGTGGAGTAGCATTAGCATCAATGACTGAAGCCTCTTTTAATTGGTATGCCTCTCCCTACCAATCAAATAATATTGTACTGCATTTTTTCTTGAATAACAAGCTATACATTGATTTTGAACTCTCTTTGAAACAGGATAGGCTTTGGCAGTGCAATGGCTTCCAATTTGACTAACCAATCGCGTAATGTATTTAGCAAAAAGTTCATGGTTAAAGAGGAGGTAAAGACACTTATTCAGACGCTGAGAAAATAAACTGTCTTAATTATTCAGGGTTTAGATTTAGAGACAACGAAGGGGAGCCTCAGTATAACTGGTAAAGTTGCTGTCATGTGACCAAAAGGTCACGGGTTCGAACCATGAAAATAACCTCTTGTAAGAATAC
This sequence comes from Nicotiana paniculata, assembly GCA_005239505.1. Lineage (NCBI taxonomy): Eukaryota > Viridiplantae > Streptophyta > Magnoliopsida > Solanales > Solanaceae > Nicotiana > Nicotiana paniculata. The sequence goes on from MDKI01039749.1 coordinate 4,918, forward strand.
AGGGTAAGGCTGCGTATAATAGACCCTTGTGCTCCGGCCTTTCCTTGGACCCCGCGCATAACGGGAGCTTAATGTATCGAGTTTCTCTTTCTTAGATTTAGAGACGACATCTTGAAAAACCATATATGTATTCAGATTCAGACGTCATAATCTTAGTAAAAACGAACATAGTGCATTATTTTGTCTTGTGAAATACATAACCAGTAAAGATTGTCAAATAGGAGGCGTTGGACAACATCAACTTGTTCTCAATCATTACAATCATTTCATTCATCCTTTTGGTTCCTGTTGCCATTTTGATGGAAGGGATCAAGTTTACTCCATCATATCTACAATTTGCTGTAAGTAATATGCCATCTTTTAAAGTGTTTTTTATTTTCTACTTCTTTTTTTACAATGTGATATTCATCTTCTGCGTCAATTTAGGCAAGCCAGGGTTTAAATGTCAGAGAACTGTGTGAGAGACTTCTTTTAGCTGGATTCTGCCTTCACACTTACCAACAGGTTAGCTTCCTGTAATTTTACATTAAAATTTACCTTTTAGCCATTATCTAAAAACTCATTGCCCATGTTTAGGGTATAATATCAGTATCTGCCTCTTGAAAACTGAACTCAATATATCCAGGGCACAGCTATATATATGTACAATGAAGGGATTTCAATTGAAACACCTAAATTACACTATGTATCTGTTTGTGGATATATAAATTGTTGAATCCCCTTACCATCAAAAAGGTTTCTAATGTATAGTGGTGAAGGTAGTTGATAAATTACTCTACGTCGCGGTTTCCAATCTCACGTATGGTGTTATTTTTTCATTATTTTGAATTCCCTCGCTAAATTTCTGGCTCTACCACTGAATATACCACTTATAAATTTTGACTTGATTTGTTTCTTTGGAAGGTTTCATACATGATTCTACAAATGATATCACCAGTGACACATGCAGTTGGCAATTGTGTGAAGAGAGTGGTGGTCATTGTATCCTCAGTCATCTTTTTCCAGACACCTGTCTCACCAATTAACTCTCTTGGTAAATATTACTCCCTCCACTCCACAATAAGTGATTCTTTGATCCTTTTTTTGTGGTCCAAAATAAATAATTTTTTCAGATTTCAAGAATGAATTAGTTATTTTCTTACTACACTGCCCTTGGAGTAAATTGTGTTAGAATATGTATTAGGAGTGTTTATGTTAAGAGATAGTAAAGGTTAATATGATCAATTTCATTGCCAATTAATGTTAAAAGCTGAATTTTTTAATCTGAGTAAAAATAACCAAAAAATCACTTATTGTGGACCGGAGGGAGTACCGTAGTTATTTTTTCTAGTATGTCAGTTTCTTTATTATGTTCTGTTTGTTGGTAGAGTGAATTTATTAGTTGACAAGCTTGTGAACTGCTCAATATTCTCAGGAACTGCTCTAGCTCTAGCCGGAGTCTTTCTATATTCAAGAGCAAAGAGATTACAGCCCAAGCCAAAAGTTGCATGACAAGTGAAGCAAACTATAAAGTCTGAATTTGCGACTCTGTAAAGAATAGGAAAAACTCTCTTAGGATATAGTCAATCAAATCTTTTTATACATTTGATTATTGTTAAGCAGTCCTTTTCTCATGCTCCTTTGAATTCCACAGCAACACCGAGGTCTAATTCTGAAAACCATACTCCACTTTTATTGTGCCCTCTCCATCATTAACTTGATTTAAAAAGTCAAAGATCTCTAATGAAGGTCTTCCCGAAAATACAATTTGACTCGTAACACAAGGGGATAGAAGGATATATAAAAACTATTTCTGGTTAGATACACTAGGATCAACTTTACCACATACCATATATTTTATATGGCTGACTTTCTATTGTCACTTTTAACAGTTCTCTGGGTTGTTCTGTGACCTAGAACTTCAGCCTATTTTAACACACACTTTGAAAGGAAATATAACCTTGAAATCGATATGGGGCATTGTGCGTTCGATGGTCTTGACGAGAGGTGGCAAAATGGTTAAAAACCACCCATATTATTCATCAAAAAATGGGTTGGAGAATGAATCATTTAAAAACGGGTCGAATATAGATAAAGAACCATATTATCCACTTAGAAAATAGTTAACCAAATGGATAACCAATGTATTTAACTTTTACATTTGTGAAGCCTCAAATTGGAGTTCTTCAAGTTTGGAATAATACGAATTCTCTCATAAGTGATCATATTTAAAAAGCCATGGATAATATGGATATCTGTCGGATAAATTCGTGTTTTATCCGTCTCAAATACGGGCCGGTTGGATAATTTTTCCGTTTTAAATTACCCGTTTGACCTGCTCATATCGACCCGACCGGCTCGTTTGCCACCCCTAGTCTTGACATAATCACTGAATTAATAGAATTTGCAGAATCTAGGAACTATGCAATGTCGCTTAATAAGATATACAGTCGCTCATTACATTCAACACATTCCGATAAATTTGCTACAAGTACTATTACCAATTCAGAGACGACTCTATTATGAGCTTACGAATCTAAAGATCTCAAAATGGAAGAACGAAGTGTCCATACTACACCTCCTTTTTAACTTAAAAATAAAAAGAAAGAAGCCAAATTTTGCTCATGGCTTTCGAAGTAATGCATGAACTACTGAAATTAGCTCATGCTAAGACCTAACAGACAGTTAGGATTCAAGAGAACCAACGCAAACAGCACTTCAAAGTGGGCTTTTCTTAGCAATGCATGACTGCAATAGTACCACTAAATCAGGCTTGATGTCACACCGTTTACATTTACATCAATCAAAAACCTTCCACTTTCAGCTATCTACTTCCAATACGCTAAGAGCTTCTAACTGAGCACATTGTTTACCAAAAAATGCAGTACTGGTGATAGTTAAACCAAAACAAAAAGGGTCCTTTTTCTTCCTGCTAATCCTATGGGGTAGTAGCTACAACACATCAAAATTAACACAGAATATAAGACATGCCAAGTTAGGCCCTCGTTTTGACGTCTTCAGGAATCATACCTTCTTCCTCCTCCCCATTGTAAGCACGAGGTCTATTGCCAAATTTCCCATCACCTTGCCATCTAGGTGGAGATTTTTCTTTTTCCCAGCCCTTTTGGCAATCACCAGGCTGATGGAGATCGATTATCAGAGTAAGAGGGTGATCGGTGTTTTGAGGCCACTGGGGATGATCCCCTGCGCCCCATCATGCTTTCATGAAAACTGCGTCCAACGGGGGCTTGACGAGGAGGAGCCTGATCAAATCTTTCAGCACTACGGCTGCGACTGCGTTCCCTGCTTTTTGTATCACCCCACCCTGAACCTTTATTCGGGCTTCTGCTTCGACTTCGACCGCGTCTCTGTTGAGCCTGCATCATAGTTTCATGGAAGCTACGAGCGTGGAAGCTCGGTGGAGCGTCGGTATCATGAGAGCCATGACCATATCTATCACTAAATCACAACAAACTAGTCAGTACCATGGGGCAAAAGGGGAAAAAAGAAATCCATATATAATTAAATACACAGCTAAGGACCTGTCACGTGAATCCGAGTCAAAACCGCGTCCACTTCTTTCCGATGATGGGGCTCCCCAACCACCCCTTCCTCCATCTCGTCCACCATAGCCGGAATCATAACGTCCCCCACGTCCTCCTTCACGTCCTCCTGGGCCAGAACCCCATTGACGCCTAGCCCCTCCCATACCACCACCTCGAGAAGCCATGTCACGTAATTCAGTAGGCACTCGCTGATTTGCTCCTTCTAAAATTTTAATAAGATCTGAAGCATGCTTAGCATCCTGGTCACAAAAAAATGTGTAGGCCTCACCAGTCGCACCAGCCCGACCAGTTCTTCCGATTCTGTGAACATAATCCTCTACTCCAGTAGGAAAGTCAAAGTTGATCACCACCCTGCCGCAAATGTTTCATAGAGTATTAACATACACAAAAGACATATCCCCCCACTCCCACCGATTAAAAGAAAAAAAAAATGTACGTGTTAGTCAAAATTTATATGGATGCATAATATTTCAAATATAAAACCATAAAATCCCAGGACGATGTTACACCATGCCGGAGTATATTGGTACGGCCTATACACGATGGATGAAGGTATTGGTTTATCTACCTAACAGAACAGCTAGAGTATCCTGGAAGCAAACAAAAACCTCACAATGTAATCTCTAGGACAAGATACAACGTAAACTATACTCATCAGTCTACTTTTGCCAACTAAATCATGACATCACACATTTACCTGTGATTTAGGTTACAAGAAAGGTATAAATTTGCAGCTTTGGCCTATGCTCTCTCAAAGTAGCCTAACAACCCCCCAAAACAAAGCACACGCCCCACACAACTGTTCGCTTCTCATCAACTAAGGGGAAATAACATGGAAAGAGTATATTAAGACGATATCAATCCGAAGGCACACTCCTTAAGAAAGTGAAAGTATATAATATTCTTCCATTCAGTTAGCCATCAAAAAAGAATTGCGTGTGACCCGAAAATAGTCAAGCATACAAAAAAAATCGTAAATCCAGCAACCTGATATCTTTGACATCCAAGCCCCGGGCAGCAACATCTGTGGCTACAAGAACGGGGGATCTACCCGTGCGGAACTGGCTCAATACATGATCCCTCTCACCCTGAGATTTATCACCATGAATTGCAGCAGCTCCAAATGGGCGTGTAAGATTGCGAGCAAGTTGGTCACACATTTTCTTTGTTGCACAGAAGATAATGATTTTTGATCCTGGTTCTTGGGATCTCAAGATTTGGTCTAGCCGCCTTTGTTTCTCCATATATGACAAGACTTCAACGTACTGCACGTGACAATTAATTCAATATAATGTAACCTCACTATGTCCAGTACAGGTTCTCCCTCCACGGGTGACGGGGCTCAGGGAAATAGGAGAGGCATTCTACCATGACACCTCAGTTCTCTTAACCCAGTTTAGGAGAAAGGAAAAATCTTAGACACATCTAATGAGCAATGTCCAAGAAAAGAAAACAGAAATGCACCTGTGTTATAGACTTGTTTGCAACAAGTTCATCAACATTCCCAATGTTAACCTGAACTGGGTTAACCAATAGATCAGCTGCAATTTTACGGACCTCCTTTGGCCATGTCGCTGTGAACATCAGTGTCTGCCGTTGTGTCGGCACCTCTTTCACAATCTTCCTTATCTGAGGTTCAAATCCCATGTCCAGCATACGATCCGCTTCATCTAACACCAAGTAAGAAATTTGATCCAGCCTAATCCTTCTCATCTCCAAAATATCATTCAAACGACCAGGGGTAGCGACGACAATATCTACTCCCCTATCCAGATCTCGTAGCTGAGGGCCTTTTGGGGCGCCTCCATATAAACACTAAACAAAAACCATAAAGCATTGTCAATTTTCAAAAATATGTCGAAGCTGAGGGCATTTTGGGGTGAGTCAGTATAGACACAAACCAAAAACCATACAGTATTGTCAACTTCAAGAAATGTCAAACACAGATTCACTTGGTTCATCTGTCCCACACATTAGCATGTCAATATTAGTTAATTCTTCTACGGGCAGGTGCAGAAGAATATACTGCTGTAAAATTTATAAAATCATTCGGTATATGGGGCTTAACCTTTTCGTAATGCACAATGCTATTGTGATGCATGGCTATTTACATAAACAAAACTCATGTTTGACCCAAAAAAAAAGTCATATAACCATTTAAGGAGATTGCAGAGTACTAACCAACTGTGTTTATTATAGCGCAACCCCAGAAACACAATGATTAACCACTAGGTTCACTTTCGACCAAACAATCATTTAAAAAGATTAGAATCATACTTTACTGAAAAATATAGGAGAGTTGGGTATAGCAAAAAAGGTGACAGTGCTAGCTGCCTTCTGATTAGAAGATATTAATACATTAGTTAGCCCAAGCATCAGTACTTTGAAATCAAAAGAACAATCTACTTCTAGTATCAAACTTTTACGTCAAACACAGTCGTTGAATAACAATTCATAGTTTCATACCGTGCAAGATATCTTTGACGATCTACCAAACTTCACAGCTTCGTCTTGTATCTGTGTAGCTAACTCTCTTGTAGGCGACAGAACCAAAATAGTAGGGCCTGATTGAGGATTATTGCGACGTCGTTTTAGATGAATAAAGCCAGGAAGCAAGAAACCCAAAGTTTTCCCAGATCCAGTCTTTGCAACAGCTACTATGTCGCGGCCCTGAAGTGCAATGGGCCAGGACTGTGCCTGTATCGGGGAAGGAGCAGGAAACCCAGCTTGATGTATCTGGAAATGTAAAAGTCGGAAAACCTGTCAGCAGTTGTACAAGCTCGGAAGTCACTCCTAGATTACTTCTAGGATTTTTTGAAGTGGCGAACACAAGAAGAAGCATATCCCCCTTACGCAGGCAGCCAACGCTTGCATATGCAAACAAGAGCAGGAGGACGCCTCTTCTTCAGTTCAGACCATGTGGCAGACTGAAACACCACCCATAAGCAGTCCCAGCCTCGAACACGGATGGTTCAGAAAGCCCTTCACAATTTGGTCCACCAAATAAGGGCACTCTAAATACATGGAAGACCAAATAGAGGGCCGCACAGCGTACGACATTTAGCTCCTCCCTGGAGCCAATATCGCACCTGCGTCAAAGTACAGAAGGAAAAATTGGATGAGTACTGCAATGGATCTCCAGCAGCCATTGAAGTTAATGGAAGAACACTTGATCCTTAGAGTAAACTCTGCACTAGAGATGTTCGCGAAAGAGATTAAAGCAAACAAATGGACTACATTTATACCTCCCTCAAAAGCTCTGAAGGAAACCCAGTCGCTTCAAATGATGTGAAAGGTGGGGGCACATCACCTCCCTGGAAAAATGGAACGCAAAATAAGACACATAAGTATGACTGACATTCCCTTTTGGGCCTAGTTTGCATGGAATGATGGATTCTAGAAAGATGATAAAAGATGAATATATTCAGGTTTTCAATGAGCAACATGAGTAATGTAATGAAGTTATCATCCAATGAATATTCAGGTTTTCAATGAGCAACATGAGTAATGTAATGAAGTTATCATCAGTTTCACATACGAGAAGCCACACTCATTGCTATGATCTGTGTGCACATATAAAGAAGTATAAATTTACGAGTCAAATTTATCTGTATTGGCAATGATTATCACAGACCAAAGAGACCAAAAACGGCATATGTTTGATTAGATGAAGATAAAAAAAGGCCAGACTGAGTTGCATTTCTTTTTTAAATAAATCAAGTTAAGAATTACCCAGACTACAAAAAGGTTCCTCACTGTTGTCACCAAAGATATGACTGCTCTTTTACTTGTTATTACATTGCAAGTAGTAGTGGTTTCTCAGAAAATCTCTACAAAATGTTGTTATTAGCATCAACATAATTTCATGCACTACCCATAGGCCAGGGACATTATTGTGGCAACTGGCCAACAAAAATACGAGTGTTCTCGTCCATTAAACACGATAGAGATAAACATATGCAATTATTTAAATTGATACCAACTTCATTAGTATCATCTACAAGTTCCTTAAGATCCTCAAGTGTCGAAAATCAAACTTCTTACTATCTTTCAGTGTAACTGCCTCAATTTTTTATGAAGTTTATGGAACTACATCATTTAATTCCCAAGTATTGCCAAATGTTAAAACAACAGCCTCCAGTTTCCAAAGTTGAAAATAAATGACTAATAGAGGAATGGTTATTACATAATTGAAAAGGTACAGATGCTTACTGTAACAGAAATTTCATGCTGAAGCCGATAGGCGTCTGGAGATATGTTACTTGTAGCAGCTGGAGCACTATAGCTTTTAGGTACAGATGTTTCATCGCGGGAAAGCTCACTTCCTCTTGCAGTCTATAAAATGATGAGAAAAACCTTTCGTAAGCAAAACATGGAAGACAAGCATATTCTTGCAAGTTCTAATTTGCCTTGAAAACTAACAGAGAGAACATGGGTCATCAATCTGAAATAGTGATTCTCAAAAATGACAATGGAATATCCAAGATACTATTCAACACACATGTTTGCTGATTTTCACTGTTGGGTGTTACTATAAATCACCAAAGTTGGGGAGAGAGAGAGAAGAAAACTGAATTCACACATATTAATTAGAACCAGATACCTGAATATCCTCACCAGAAGAAAGCTTGCTCAAGCCACCATTGCTACCTCTGTTGTATTCATTGTCATCATCACGGTCAGGACGTTGACCTTGAGAAGGCCTTTGAACTGATGAGCTTACAGATACCGATGATTTATGTTGTGGAGCAGTACCCCCATTGGAAGGAGCACCAGGCCTCTCATATTGGGTAACATTGGTCTCGGGATTCCAAAAATAGAGATATCCAGTCTTACCATCAACCAGGCCTTTCCAAGGTTTTGGGAGGGTGGGGTCCTCTGGTGCGTAACGCGGACCAGCAGAAGATGCAGTTGCAGTAGCAGCCATATCAAGCTTCAATCTCGAATTACCTCTGGCACCAGAAAATCACACGACATCTTAAAAGCATGAAATGAGAATTAGAGTAAAACAAAACAATCATATACTGGAAAAGGACCCGATGAGTCACTTTTTTCATGCATTATATTCATGACGTTGAAGAATTGACACAGTGCTAGAAGAAAGCACTAACAATGTAATACAGTCAAAACAGCAAAATGCAGGCTGCCCAAAAGAGAGATACAAGGCAAACTACACAAGAGATACAAGGCGAACTGAGAACACGTTACTTCATACTTCAAGAGTAGTATATACGGTCTTAACAGAAACAAAGAAACACATCCAAATGTGCGCCTTGCAGAATGTAGGATAATTTTTTTGTGAGATCCCCTCCCAACCTACAATCCCCAGCCACCCAGACACCCAACTGTGACCCTTTCCCACACTGCACCCTTGGTGACTTGGACCCCAAATATATGGTTGGAGGCGAAGGGTCCTTACCGTTAGGCTATCCCACCCTTGTAAACAGTCAAAGAGCACTTCAAGTACAAATATAGAAAACTGAATGGCTTGGCAGAGAACAGGAACCTCAAACGGCTATGGAAATAAATGCAGATAACAAATATGACACAACGAGATGAATTGGGACCAAGCTCCTTCAATCAAAAACCTGCACACATGCATGCATGTTCACACGAGTGACACTAGTTCAAAAGCTTTTAAAATGTTGGAAAACAAAGCAAATTCAAAACCAATAACAAAACAAACAGTCATGAAAACCTAAAATCGCACATAAACTTGCTAAATTTACGAGCATTAAGGAATCAAATAACGGAAAACAACAGCTTCACAAGCAGAAAACTTCAGACCAAATTAAAAAAAATAAATGAACCGATTAAAACCCTAATATTATCATCAACTAACAAATATCTCAAGTCAAATGTCAAACATTGCAAGGATAAACTCAGATCTGAAGCATTGCGAGTAGAAATGAGAAATGGTACCTAACGACGTCGTTTCGATTACAATGAAATGAGTTGAACACCAACAAGTAGAGCCACAAACGATTCTCTCACCTCCGACGATCTCTCCCTTCCGTTCTCTCGCTGTGATAAATAATAATTTATATATAAATAAATATACAAAGTTATATACGTAAATGTAAACAATGTGAGAAAGAGAGAGAGACCTACGCTTCCGATGGCTAAGAAGCGTAAGGGATATGAACGGGGCAAAAAATCCGCTCAGAGAGGGATATTTATAAGAGAGCACAGAAATGCTCCAACAATAGTGCGTCCTGATGTCAGAGTTAATTAACCATGGTTAGGTTATTCTGTAAACTATGACTATATACCCAAATAGAAAACCGCGTCTCTCTCTCACCACTAACCAATTCCGTGCAATAATATTGAGCTTAGCATAATATACGGTATCAGTTTATTCTCGAATGATTGTTAAAGTCTATTATTTATAGTTTTTAAGGAATAAGATTGTAATATCAAACTCCTTTTAAATGATAGTTATGGGGTCATGAAGAATATGTAAATGTCATATTCTCTATAACGGATCATGTATTTAATATTGCACAATATTCTTTATTGAATGTAATCGGGTGGCAGACATTCATTTGTCTTCATGAGCAATATTCCCTTCGAGGGCTTCCCGGTGCCAACTGAAACTACTACCCCCGATCTTGATTTCCTCTTGTCTCGCTTTTTATCTATTTGATCTCACGTGTCGCTCTATTATACGATTATTTTATATTAACTAATTTTACCCTATACACAAACGAAGGGTCGGATGTAGTATAGTAGCAGGTTCGGACGAATTCAATAGTTTTTGCTTAAACCTATAATCTGTATTAGAAAAATTCATTAAATATGTAAAAATATTTAATTGCAAATCCAGTAATTATAACGAGCTAGGGTTCAATGGTAAGATCAGAACCAATAACCTTGAAATCCTGACTCAATCTCTATTCAAATGTACTAGACATGGCGAGACAAAGCATATTTTGTTATTAAAAAGCCTACTGTATCACCTCAATGAGGTTTTAGGTTAAGAACTATATAGACCAGGCAGTTGCTAATTTCGACAGTAAACCTTGGTTAGGTCAACCTAACCGGTGATGCTTGTAAACCCGTTTAGGCAGGTGGTTGTTGTAGGGTTGTGAGGAGCATCGTGGTTTAAGGGTTACTGTAGAGGTTAGTAACTGGCCAAGACTGGAGTTCTTGTAATTTACTCTCTGACCCTCGTTGGAAGCGATCCTTTTGGTTTATTTGGTATCAGAGCCATGTTAGTAACAACCTGAGAAGTCTAAGTCTGACACTAGTTTCTTAATGAATATCATTAGGAAGAAGACTATTGCTAAGAACAGTAGAAAAGAAGAATATGAATTGCCTCAGCAATTAGATCTACTTAATAATTGGATTATACCTTTAGTCAAACCTAAGGTAATATACCAATTAGGTACCTTTGAAAAAATTGGTTTAAAACAAGTAGTTAAAACTACTAAAGAGATTATCACTGTAGATAGTGATCATGCTACCTTCAAGTTATTATCTGAAAATGATTTAGCCCCTTATAGGGACTCACATAGATTTATACATATAGGCTTAATACAAGTCGCCTTTAAGCCACTTACTTTAATAGGCTTACCTGAAAGCTTCATTGCAACTCTCAGAGATGGCAGAAATCAAAACTGGAAAAAGTCGCTTATAGGGACTGTGCAAACCAGTTTGGCTTATGGCCCTGTTTATTTCAATGCTTATCCTAATTTGCAGATTTCTCTTAACGATGAGAATTCTTTAAATACTTTAATATTAGCATTAAATTACATGGTTATGATTATTTGCCTGGTACAGAAGTTATATGCATCCGTTATACGATTTATTTCAAACTGTTATATACTTTGAATCATATGTGCAAGATTATGGATTTTAAAAATGAAATTATTCTTATAGAAACCAACTTTGGGAAATCCAAAGTAACTACCAAAAGACCTATCAAATGGGATGAAATTGATCTTCCTAAATAATGGGTCATAGAGGAAGCAGTTGCACCTCGGAATACTGGTAATACTGAGGTTACAAAAATAGAAAAAACCTCATATGGTACTATTAAAATCAGGTTCAATGAACCCATTCAAACTGATAATATCAGTTTGTCATCTAGATTAACTAGATCAAACTCTTCTTATATTTCTCCAATTGATTATGTGGTGGACTTTCCTTCAAGAGCTTCCACATCTCAGATTAGAGAAAATAATAGAGTTAATAATATTAGTATTAGCAATGATAATATTGTCAAGATTGATTCAGATCTTGAACCTACTGCATCCGAAATGGATTTTGTCAAATGGTGTTAATAATGATTGAAAACCAAATAGATTTTAGTCCGGGTTCACCGGTAAAAAAAATGATTTTAGAAGAATTTTTAAAACCCAGATGGGCTGTTTTCAGAAAATGGTTTCATGAAAACATGACAAGTGAATTAATTCAATATTTTAGACATGATTTTTATGAGGATATTAGCAAGAAAAATAAAATTATTGCTTTTGTTACATGGTTTATATCTAAACATGTTTATAACTATATTTCTGTGTTAGAAAGAGATTATACGCTCACTAACGGTAATATTGTTAATTCTATTTTTCCACCACAACAATCTTTTCATATAGGGGAAAAAGATAAAATTATTTATTGCACAGCTTTTTCAAAAATATTTGAAAATGATGTTGCTGCTATAACAGCAAAAAATTTGAATATCATGCTCACCCAGAATAACTATACTAATATGCATGTTAGTATCTTGGGCAAACAGGTTATAAAGATTCACGAGAAATTGGACAAGCTAATAGCTGAAGTCCAAAAAATTCAACAGAAGGATGCTAAAGGTAAAGAGCAAATCGCTACTACAAGTATCCAACCACCTCTTGAAGTGAAAGACTTTAAATTAAAAGGTCTTGATGACTTGGAAGAACTTCTTAATAAGAAGTTTGGCGAATTTAAGGCTAGCCCCTTAACGTTAGAGCATAAACCTGATAAAGGTAAGGGACTACAGGTAGAAGATGAAATTAATAAAATCTCTGAAAAATATTCTTGCAAACCTTACCAAAAAATGTTTTATTATCCTAGACCAACCCCTCAAGATGTCCTAATAGAAGAACAGGACAATGACCGCTGCCATCAAGGATATAGTGGGTCAGATATATATGAGTGAAATATAGATGGTCTTGCTGAAAGATAAATCTATACTACAGTACATAGAATGATTATGTACAACACTATCTGCAAGGTTAATAAGAATTCAGATAGGGCAATTACAGAAATGATTATTGTCGGTTTTACTGGTCAGCTTAAAGGATGGGGGGATAATTAGCTTACCCATGACCAAAGGCATCAAATAATGAATGCCACCAAAATTGAAGAAGATAAGACTGTCCAGAATTCAGTCTATTCTTTAGTCGTGAATATCATAGAACACGTTTCTGGAAGATGGTCTGATAATAGTGAGACCATTAGGACAATGCTCCAAAATCTGAGGTGTAAAACCCTTACATCTTTCAGATGGTATAAAGATGTTTTCTTATCAAGAGTGATGGAATTACCAGAGAGTAATAACACTCATTGGAAGTCCAAATTCATAGATGGACTCCCTCCCTTATTTGCTGAAAGGATTCGAAAGGTCCTTAGAGGTACAGGGATGAGTATAGATTATGAGGCTTATTCATACGGTAAGCTCTTTAGTGTATGCACTCAGGAAGGTTTAGCCCTATGTAATAAAATCAAGCTAAACCAACAAATAAAGAAACATCGTCTCACTGAGAGACAACAATTAGGCGAATTCTGTGAACAATTTTCCATTGACATTCCGTCCAATAGAAAGAAATCCCATAAGAAAAAGGATTTTAAAAGGAGAAAGGGTTCACTGGAGAAACGGCATGAAAAGACCCAAAGAAGAAAGGCTTTTCATAAAGCCAGAAAGGGTTTTGTTAAATCAAAAAAACCCCAGGCCTGTTACAAATGCGGAAGGATAGGCCATTATGCAAAAGATTGCAAAATCAAGGACAAAATCAAAGAACTTGATTTAGATGATAATATCAAAGATTCTCTTTGTAAAATTCTCCTCAATTCTTCTCCGGAGAATTCTGACAATGAGTCATCTACTAGTGAGGATTTACGAGTCCTTCAAGGGGAATATTATATTTCATCCTCTGAAGATGAGCAAGAGTTCTATGAAGAAGGACAATGCTCAAATCAGTGTTGTAATACTAATGACAATATTTTTAATATCTACTCGCACTTTGCAGATTTAAAAATCAATGTCTTGACCAATGAAAGCAATATTGAGCTATTAAGGGTTATTAAAGACCCGGAATTAAGGTCCCAGTTAATTGACAAACTTCC
>MDKI01068475.1:0-14225 GCA_005239505.1 Nicotiana paniculata
TAAACCCTAATCCTCAATAAAATACAATGTTCAAAGAATTGAAACACTAATTGAAACAATAAATCAAAATACATCAAATATTGTAACACACACACACTAGAAATAACAAAGATCAAGGTTATAATTCTAACCTTGATTTTTTTTTTAGGTGGAGAAGGAGAGAGATAGGGGCGGCAGTGTCACGACCCCAAATCCTAACCGACCTTGATGGCGCCTATCGTGGAACTAGGCTAGCCGACTACCGCGTGTTCACAATTTCTTTTGAAAATTCCATTTAAGTTTCAAGCATTTCATAACAATATACAGAAAGTTTCTTAATATGATAGGCCAATTTATTACAGTACTGCCATCCCCAAAACTCGGAGCCAACATGTCATGAGCATCTAGTGAAATAAGCCAAAATAAAATATTATGATACAAAACTCCAAATCAAAGCTAAGTACAACAGGAAGGGAAAACAGAGATGTTGCGAACGCTGAACAACTACCTCTATATCCCCACGATCCGGCTCCGCTGCGATGTAAAAGCTAATGCTCGATATCTGCTCCTGAATCTTCACACAGTGGTGCAGGGAGTAATATGAGTACGCCAACTCAGTAGTAATGGAAATAAATCAAGTCTAAGTAGCAGGGAATCACATATAAAAATCAATGCCATCAAGTTACAATACACAGCCTTACTTTCCAATAGTATAACATAGATATACAAACCATCATGTCTTAAAATCAACTTCACAAAAGTCCTTTAAAGAATGCACATTTGTAAGAACTTTAAAACAAAGGTTTGGTATGCAAATGAATGTAGTAAAATCATAAGTAGCCCCTCAGGCAAAAACATATTTCATAATCAGCCCCTCGGGCATGCCTCACAATCCCTCAGCACCTCACAATCACTAAGCACCTCACAGTCGCTCATGCCTCCTAATCAGTCATCACTCGCACTTGGTGCGCTCACTGGGGGTGTGTACAGACTCCGGAGGGGCTCCTTTAGCCCAAGCACTAATATCACTCAGCACCTCACCATCACTGTTGGCCCTCGGCCACACTCTGTGGAACCACTCGAAAATCCCCTCGGGCGAAGTAGTAGAACGGGGTACTCGACCCGAAAACATCATTTTCATGCTCATGTAGTGTAAATCAGGCTGAGTTTCAAATAAAACAGTATGCACAATGACGCTGAGTAAAATCATCAACAGGTAGTGAGGAAAACAGCAGTGAAACGCCCTCAAAGGCTCTAAACAGATCGGCACGAGGCCCCAAACATGGCTTATAGCCCAATTATTTAACAAATCTTTAGAACATAATTTAACATAAAATTTTGAGTAAATATGCAACTCATTAGTCGCCGCGGAGAGGACCTAGTCCAATCCAAAAATCAGTACGCGCCACATATTCGTCATCCGACATGTGCGCTATTCCAAATTCAGTGAGAAAATAATGCAGTCCGGGGTTCCATACCCTCAGGACAAGATTTAAGACCATTACTTACCTCTACCGGGCCACAACACTAGTCCGCTATGACTTTGCCCCTCAAATGGGCTCCCGATTGCTCCGAATCTAGCCAAAACCAGTTACCATTATCAATATATACTCAAGGAACACAACCCAATCGAAAATTATCAATTTAATTAAAAATCTCAAAATTCGGCCAAACCCGAGCCCCGTGCCCACCTCTCGGAATCCGATAATTGTTACATAAACCTCGTCCTCCCACGATTCTACACATACCAAGAACACTAAAATCGGACCACAATTGCCTATCCAAAACCTCAAAAGAAATTTCCAATTCTCCACCCCCTTCTTCACTCAACCTTTTCCTACTCAAACCCTTAAATTTTCAAGCCTAATCCTAACAAAAATAGCATAGGAACGATATTAGCAACCAAAGAACTTACCTTTGCTAAAGAATCTTGAATTTCCCTCTCTAAATCGCCTTCAATGGACTCCTCCCGCATGCAAATTGATGGAAAAATAAGAAATTTCGCGGAGGGTCCTATTTATACTGTTATGCCCAGTCGTTTCCACTCCTGCGGACAATTGGCCGCACTTGCGGACCCGCACCTGCGGTCCCAGGTGCGCACCTGCGAAAACTCACTTAACGGGCCAATCCCGCACCTGCGACCATGGGGCCCCAACCAAATATACCAACACACCCCATAGCATCATGCAAACTTATTCGAGCCTGCAAAACACAAAAAACAACACGAAAACATCAAATTCAAGCCTAAGAACTTTGAAACTTCCAAATTTCGCCAACTACGCCGAAACCAACCAAAACACCTCCGATTGACCTGAAATTTTGCAGACATATCCAAAATGACATTACGAACCTGTTCCAACTTTGGAAATTCCATTCCGACCTCGATAGCCTAATTTCCACTGCCGACCGTAAATCGCCAAAAACTAACTTTCGCTAATTCAAGCTTAATTCTACACCGAACATCGCAAAAATATTCTGAACACACTCCTAAGTCTCAAATCACCTAACGAAGCTATCCGAGCCACATAATCCGCATTCCGAGGTCGTTTACCAATAAGTCAACTCTCAGTTGCCTTTCTCAACTATTAGGCTACTTTAAAAGGCTAAATGCCTAAACTCTCACCATAACCACTCCGGACCCAAACCAACTGATCCAACACATCAAAAACAGGATAGAGATATATAACAAATGCATAAATAGGGAGAACGGGGTAAATCTCACTAAACGACCGGTCGGGTCGTTACAGGCAGTGGGCGGCAGTGGGCGGCGAGACAGTGGGGGTGTGGTGGCAGTGGGGGAGGTGGTGGCGCGAGGTGGAAGCCCGCTGGATTGTTGTTGTTGTTGTTGTATTTTACGTTAATGCAGCACATGGATTTTTGCAGAGAGGTAAAAGTACCAATTTACCCTAGTACAATTTGCATTACTTTTGGTACAATTATTACTACAGTGTTCGTCCCTCTTGGCCATATATATATATATTAGAAAATGGTGTATATATAACTGATGAATAACTAATGAGTTTAACTTTTATATTTGTAAGTCCTCAAATTGGTGGTTCCTCAAGTTTAGGAGACTAGGAGTTCTAAAGTGATCATATTCAAGAAGCCATGGATAATATGGGTATCCATATTATTTGCCGGTTAACTCATTTTTTATCCGTATTAAATATGGGTCGGGTCGAATAATTTTTCCATTCTATATTACCTGTTTTCGACCCGTCCATATCTTGTAGGATAATACATCATCAGCTAGCAAAGTAATAGATTAGGTAGGCCTACATGTATAAGGCCCAATTGTATTCATATGTAATTAGGCAGTATTTTTAGCTCAGCTGTTTTGGGTTGAGACCCGACCCGTTTTGATTTTTGTATATAAACACAAATAGATGGTTATTCATTTTTCTTAATATAGAAAATAACTTCAGATGTTCTCTCCTCTTTCATGTTCTTCTAGAATTTTCTTCCGCAAATTCCAGCTCCTAATGAGCTTGACATGGTGTCAGAGTGATTCATACTTCTTGTACCTCTCAAGTGGGAGCTGCTCTGCCTCAGGAAAACTATCCTAGTCTCATGTTAAGATGGAGCTGCTGAGGGCATATGAATGTACTCTGGAACCTGCCCAATATGAACCCTCTGCTCAGGAGTACGGGCTGCGGGAATCTGTGTCCCTCCTCCGGCCTGGGATGTAGCTGGAGCTATCACGAGTAGACCCGCCTGAGACAGAGTACCGAAGGCACACAAGAACTAAGCTAATTTTTTCTTGGAGGTCTGGGTAACAGTAGGGACCTCCTGTGCCCCTCCAACTGTAGCTGTTGGGGGATCCTCTACCTCTGCTCTAGCCGGTGCTCGGGCTGCGCCATGTGCTCGTCCCCTGCCCCGGCCCTTGCCTTTGGTAGCTCTGACTGGGGGCTCGGGTGCCTGGTCATCAGTACGTCCGGTACGGGTACGAACCATCTACAAGCAAGAATAGAATCGAGTTTAAGAATTTGATGATAGTAACTAGCACGATAAGGAATTCCAAAGAATTTGATTGTTCTTAACAGTTACATAGCCTCTCGAAGATAGATACAGACGTCTCCGCACCGATCCGTGAGACTCTAATAAACCGGCTTGTAACTTGTGACTCCTATGAACCTAGACGCTCCGATACCAACTTGTCATGACACATTTTTCCCTCCGAAATATATCGTGACGGCACCTAGTCTCTACGACTAGGTAAGCTTAAAATTTGCGGAAAATGATAGAATCAATAAAATGAGACAGAAAAGAACTCAAGTAGATATAACATAGTTGCTCAGCATATATACTTTCACTTCCCAAAACCCGGAATTTCACTATAGTCACAAGCTCTGTACTAAATGTAGATATATATAATGAAACAGTGGAAAAATACATACGTCTTTTATGCCTATACTAGAGTAGAAGGGGACTCGTGGGATTCTGCGGACGCGGCAGAATTACCTTGCGGTCTCCTGGAAGCTGCTAGAACGACTCCTAGCCACAATAATGGGTGATAGTACCTGGATCTGCACATGGGGAAAACATGCACAGGAAAGGGCGTGAGTACTCCACATTCGGTACTCCATATGTGCCAAGCCTAACCCCAGTCAAGTAGTGACGAGGTCAAGTTGAGGCCCTACTGAGATTTTTTAAAACAAGTCAATATACAATTTAAAACAGTGAAATATAGATAAGCAATGATAAACAAGATTAGTGGAAACTGGAAGAATTAATAACAGAAAGAGAGCCCTCGGCTCAGCACAGCATATATCTCAACAGTAAATGTGCAATGCAGTACACAGGGAAAGCTCTCGGATCCCAGTCCGTAGTCCCAATTTAAATACGCTATGCACTACAGGGGGAAAGCTCCCAGATCTCTGTCCGTAGTCCCAATTTAAATACGCTATGCACTACAGGGGGAAAGCTCCCAGATCTCTGTCCGTAGTCCCAATTTAAATATGCATTTCAGTACAGGGGGAAAGATCCCGGGTCTCGATTTGTAACCCAATTTAAATATGAAATGCAGTTTAGGGGGAAAGCTCCCGGATCTCGGTCCGTAGTCCAAATTTAAATATGCAAAGCAGAAGTATGTCGGATACGATTTAATTAAACATTCCAGGGAAAACAATGGGCAAGAATAGAGTAAAGCTACCTAAGTAGGGTGCGACTAGTAGCAAATAAGAGGAAATCAAGTAAAGACAGGTATGCATGCTTACTCTTAAGCTAACTACTTAGTTAAGCTAGGAAACAGTAATATAGGGATGAAAATGAGTGATTTCATGGAAGTAAAAATAGGATTTTAGCAATAATGACCTGTGTAAGTCCTAGTCACCTCACGTCCACGACGTCCACGTAACAAAATCAATATAAAAATACCTAAGGGGAAGTCCCCAACACAGAATTAGGCAAGCCACTTACCTTGACTGTGCTAATCAACTCAATACCACGCTTTTGCCACGAGTATCTGACTCCGGATGGACCAAATCTATTCAAATCGATTATCACTTCAAGGGAACAAAATAGCTAATTATTTTTAAGCTAATACGCGAAATTAGGAAATTCTCCCAAAACGTCCCCCGGGCCCACGTCTCGAAATCGGATAAAATTTATATTTCCCGAACACCCAATCGCTCATGAACCCACTCAAACAAGAATCAACAAAATCCGACATCTAAATCTCCCTAAATCCTCAGATTTCTACTTGGGTAAATTTCATCCCAATTTCATGCTTTTCCCCCTCCAATTTCATTGATTAGATTGAGGAAATTGATAGAGATTATTGATATACAAATGGATTAAGGTTAGAAAATGTTATCTATGATTCTTCTCTTCAAATCCCACTGAAAATCGCCAAGTTCCGAGCTCACAATAAATTTTGGAATTATGAATTTCAAACCCTCAGATTTTTGGTATAACCAGCAAAGATGTTTCGCACCTACGACACTGGGATCACACCTGCGGTGCCACACCTGCGGAAACACAATCGCAGGTGCCAAAATTCATTAAATGACCTGGGGTCGCACCTGCGGTGGCTGGGTCGCAGGTGCGGCTCCGCACCTGCGGATACTCTTCCGCGCCTGCGAGTCGGGACAGCCTAAGCTACATCCGCACCTGCGTGCACCCCCTTTGCACCTGTGTGTCCGCACCTACGGAAATACCATCGAAGGTGCAAGACACCAGAACCAGAATGGTTCAGCTGCTCTCAAAGTCCCAAACTCACCCGGTGGGCATCCGAAACAACACCGAGGTCCCCGGGACCTCAACCAAACCTACCATCTGACCCTAATACCTTGTTCAAACTTGGTCGAGCCTTAAAAACACATATCATAACATTAAAATAATCAATTATGCATAGATTCAAGCCTAAGAACTTATGAAATTTCTAGAATCCACATCCGATGCCGAAACACGTCAAAACTCATCCGAATGGCCTCAAATTTCGCACACAGGTCACAAATGACATTACAGACCTGCTGTCGCTTTCGTAATTCCATTCCGAGCCCGATATCAAAATTTCACCTATCGGCCGAAATCGCCGAAATTCTAACATTCGCCATTTCAAGCTTAAATCCACAACCGACCTCGAAAACACATCTCGAACACGCTCCTAACCCCGAAATTACCCAACAGAGCTAACAGAGTCGACAGAATTCCATTCCGGGTCCGTCTTCACACCGCTCTAGCTACGACCAGATTTTTAAAGCTAAATTCCACATTTATGGACTGTGTCCAAAATCACCTCGGATTTCATCACTCAACGCTCCGATGAGTTCCAATTACCTAAATAGACATGGGAGAAGCGGTTAATAGAGGATTGGGGCGCTAATTCTTAAAACGACCGACCGGGTCGTTACAGGATTGAGCAGCTTCAGCATCAGACTGGTAAATGGCCACGATTGCCTCCACATCAGTTTCAGCCTTCTTAGCCTTAGATTTGGCCTTTGCAAGTTCGGTGGCCATCCGAGCCTCGAGCTCCTCTATCTTCTTTGCCTGATCCGAATCTTCTCCTTTATATCTTGAAGCTGGCTTTTGGCTGATAACAATTGGGGTCGAGTAGCCTCTTTCTCTGCAGCAAAGTGGTTCATACTTTGTTTCCACCCCAAGGTCTCCGCCTTCATCATATTGACCTCCTCGTGGAACTGCTCGATCCTCTCGTCTGCTGAACCTGTGAGATCGAAGTGTTATCCGTTGTCCTCGAACTGATGCCATGAGCTTCTAAGATTTTCATTACCTGCTCAATCCGGTCGGTCTGATCTTTGTGAAGCTGTGGCCAACTCGGCTTGAAGGTCCTTGATCTCCTCTTTTTTTTTTTGCCTGCTGAGAAGCTTGAGGGAATTTCTCTCCTCTGTGAGCCCTTGAAAATCGGCTCATCTCTGCTCGGGATTTGGAAAACGCCTCCTGGTGGAGTTCCAAAGCCTATACAGAAAGGAGAAAGGAATTTAGACAAGAAAAGAAGAAATAAAAATAAGTGCGATGTTGATGAGAAGAGTTGAGACTTACCTGATTTAGGGCTTGTTGAGCCTCATCGAAGAGACTCAATGCTTCACTCAGGCTATAAGCTTCTTTGACCCCGATAAAGTAACCACGGAAGGGGTCCTCCCCTCCGTGGGTTCCGTATACATCCGGAGTCCTCATAAATTGGGCATCTCGAGTTGCCTCCTCAAAAAATGCGGGCAGAAGCGGCGAGTATCCAATTTCAATCACCCCAAGTGGGTCTTTTGGGGTAGTCTCTTCACTTTGAAGGGCCTCGGAGGGGATCCTTTCAGACATACCCGTTTTTTTCTCATTTCGGTGGGATGCATCTTCGATCTTCGACGACTCGAGGACTTTGCCCGAGTCCTTTCCCCAGACCATTGACTCAGCATCCTTTGGGGACTCGATGGTCTTCTTCACTTGGGCCACCAGTTCGGAGCCGCCGTCTTGTTCTTTTTCTTGTTCCTCTCTTAGCCACTGAAGCAAATTCCCAGGTAGAGCGACAATGTCCTTCTTCAGCTTATGAGCCAGATTTTTCTTGGGATTGGGACCCTCGGAGGTTGAGGGACTTTTCTCTTTTTATCCTTCGCAGGTTTCGGGACTGGGGTCGAAGTTTCCTCCTTACCAGACGGGGGCCTCATGACCGCATCTTTTCCTAGACCTATATACAAGAAAATTGAGTTAGTACAAGAAGAACATCTTGATCAAGCCACTATACGCATGAAAGAAAGCTTACCATGAATTTTGGCCTCCCATCGGCCTTTTGCTAAATCGTGCCATGAGCGCTCAGTGTACGAAGAAGTCGAGGCCAGGTCCCGTACCCAGCTCTCGAGGTTTGGAATTGCACCAGGCATCCAAGAAACCACTACATCATGAAAATGGATATCGATGAGAAAACGAAGGGAACCGAACAATAAATGAAAGCTAAAAGTGGAATTGTACTTACGCTTCATATTCCATTTCTCGGGAAATAGCATTTTCTCGGTCGGGATTAGATCGGAAGTCCTAAATCGAACAAACCGGCCAATCCATCCTTGATCTTTGTCCTCCTCTATGGTCGAGAACAACACCTTGGTAGCCCGACACTGAAGTTTTATTAACCATCCTCGATAGAGACGGGGGCTGTACAACCTGATGAGGTGGTTGAGGGTGAAAGGCACCCCCTCGACTTTGCTCACGAAGAATCGGAGTAGAATGATAATCCGCCAAAAGGATGGATGGATTTGGCCTAGGGCTATCTGATACTTACGGCAGAAATCGGCGATAATGGGGTCGAGGGGGCCTAGCGTGAAATGGTAAGTGTAAACACTCAGAAACCCTTCCACGTGGGTAGTGATGTCTTCTTCTGGGATTGGAATCGCCACCTCTTTGGCTTCCCAGTTGCAGTCTTTCTTCACCTGCTTGAGGAAGTTCTCAGTTATCGAGCATATGTACCTCGACATTGGCTCACATCGACCAGGGACCGATGAAGTCTTCTCGATGTTAACATCCAATTTTGTCCCTCCTTTTTAATAACTAATTCTCTTGAGTTATTAAGTTATTAATAATATGAATTCCGTATTTTTACTAATTTTGTCGTTACATTTGTTAGTATTATTATTATTATTATTATTAAGATTACTATTACAATTACTATTCATGTCATGAATACTATTAGTATTACAATTTCATTATATTATTACTATTTCTACTATTGTTATTAATGTTAATACTATTATTGTACAAATATTATTATTACTATTATTGTTATTGTTATTGTTATTATTATTATTATCTACTTAATATTATATAATACATTTGAAAAGCTAATTAATTCTAATTTAGGAGCCCAAGGAAATAGTAGGAAAAAGTAATTTAAGGGCCATTTTAGATCTTTCACTCGGCCAACTTACCAAATACACAACCCATCCGTGATTCAAAATCAGTCCAAGTAGTAGCGAACTCAATTAGCCCACCTAAACAACCGAAATGCCTACAAGACCAATCCAATCTAAGACCTAAACTCCAGCAGTCCCTTTATCTAGCCCAATACACATAAGCGAGGGTCAATTCTTCTTCCAAACCTAATTAGCGCCCCTCTTGGTTCCCTTCTCCATTTTTAGATAATTTCAAATAACTTCAACACTAATCAGAAGATGTACACCCCCATTTTATGCAAGCTTTTGTGCATCATCATGTTTTCCTTCTCTCTTCTGCTTTCTTTCTTCATTTTTTAGTGAGTACAGAGACACATGACAGAGGGATCCGTCTATTTTGAGCTATCAACGTCCTTTTTCAATCACGGGCCTGTTTTCTTCTCTCATTCAACGGTACTATTTTGAAATCAAACCACCACATGTGACTCTTGACCAATTTTGAGATCTGCCCGCCTAAATGAAACTCTAGGGTTTCAATTCCGCCAATAAATACTCTCATGCCAGACCTCTTTGGGGGGAATGGTTAGGGGCTTCCTCAAATCCTAACGCTACTGCTTGCTGTTGCTCCCAAAAAGAACTCTCGCTTATTTTAATCTCTTTTAATTTTACGCAATAAAAAAAAAGAGGCGATATTCTGTTGTTTCGGAATTTAGTGGGCGTTTGAGGTAATCGGAGATAGTAGACCTGCTCGACAACGCCCCGTTCACTGCCCCACAAACGGCCAGTCCCTTCCAAACTCTAACCTATTTATTTTCTCTTGTTGTTAATGAATATGAATTACTCTTCTGATTAGAAATCATGATTTAGTGGCTAGTTGTTTACCTAGAAGTCATGTTTAGAATCTTTTGGTGATGTCAAATCTTGTTGCAAATTTTTGACAATATGTTGTAGACTAGAGATTGTCTTTAGCTTTTCCTCAAAATTTAGTATCGCGATTTACTATTTATTAAAGGGATGTCATGATTTTAGGTTCTCTGTACTAGTACCAATATTTTATGTATTTTTCTTAATCATGTGAAGGCCTCTCACAAATTTTGATAGCTTGTTATAGTTTAGAAATCATATTCTAAGCTCCTTTCTTATTCGGGTATGGGAATAATGACTTAGGTGCTATTTATGACACTAGAGATCATGCTTTATGTATTTCTTTAATCATATAAAAATCTCTTATAAAAATTTGATAGTTTGTTATACTCTAAGGTCACATTTAGCTTTCTTTAAAGGTCAGAACTATAACTAAGTTATGGCCGTTTTATTTACATCTATGAGTTGAAAGGCCATGTATCAATATCTTATATGTGATGCTTCTTATTTAGTCTCTGGAATCCACGGCCTAAAATTTACTCTCTATCATATAGAAGGCATGACGCTAGGTTCACTCTTTTGTATAAATTGTGTTCATATGTGTTTATCTTCTTTTTGGTGACATTGATAACCTAGGAAGTATAATTTCAGTTTTAATATATTGATTCACTTATTTAGTCATGGACAAAAACGGAGAATTTTTTCTTCTTTTTCTGTCTAAAAGTTATCATGTCTGTTGAAATCCTTTCGTGAAAGATGATGAATTATACTAAGTTTTGAAATACCTTAAATCGAAGCAGATCTTAGTTAAGTTGATTCATTATGATAAACACTTCTCTCTTTCCATGACTGAAATATGATGGGACTAATTTTAAGTGGTGACCTCTCTAACTGGTATTCATGCTTTAGGAGTTATACTACAGATTTCATTTTAGAGATCTTGCCATAAGGACTTTAACTTTATGGTATGAATTGTGTTACCTCTATTTATTGAGGCAAAGTCCAGATCCGCTAAAGTTAGCTGCCTCGTATGGAATTTGTGTTATATGAATCATGTATGTACTTATCGATTAATTTGGAGAGCATGCCTATAAGATTTATTTAATAGTTCTAAATTTGTGATCATCTTAGTATTTGAGCCATGTGAGATCAAACTTTAGTATGAAAACTTTTTAGAAGTGCTCTCACAAACCAGTAACTAAAATTAACAAAACAAGTAATACTCTTTTGGTTTCTTGGTGTTGAATGAATACTTATTTTGTGATGATACAACAATTTTTTCATGATTTAAAATGTCGCTTCTCTACATGTTTTAGAGGTACTAGTTCTAAGATAAGTTCATGTGTGACCAAATGTTGTGCCCTCGAAATGTGTTTCCGAATGGTGCATATTTAATCTAATACGTGATAGTTTATTTATGTTGAACTCTAATAGTATAACTCTAAACTCAGACAGACGACAAAATAAATTCACCGAAATAGATATCTTACTCTCATTGATCAAAAACAGAAGGTATTACCAATAACTAATCACAGAAACAGATGAAAGTACTCTTACACAACTTGCAAGTGAGATATATAACCTATTTAGCTAAACTATTTACATTCTTGTATAATATCTAGGACTAAAGTCAAACATTATATGCAAAAAAAAAAATAAAAAAAAATTAAGTGATGAATTTTCTCTCACCAATTTACATTTATTTTGGCAATTTTAGTAAAATTACCTCTTTGGAAGTTGGAACTGCCTTATGATTTCTTTTCAGCATTTTCGCAATTTCATTACTAGATATTGTCTTTCTCGTTCTACCTAGCAAATTTGAGGCTTATTTCTTCCTCTACTCTTTCTTATAAAGCTTGACTTAAGGTCTTAACATATCACTACTTAAAGTTTGAGGCAGGAAATTTAGTCATATGTTATTGTCAAAATTCTAACTAGTGCATTTTGAGTATGTATGGATGTGAATTAAGTAATATAGCTCTCATTGTATTTACAACCTGTGTGCTGTTAAGATTTAGATTCTCCTCTCTAACTCGTTTATTTTTTTCACTATTTTTTGCATGAACACCGGAGCCGCAAGGAGTTTCAATACGGAACTCGACGCTGCCACTAGACATGAAGCACACATACCCCTTCCTTTTCTCTTCTATTCCTAAAGTATATTTAGGCTCTCGAAAAAAGAGAGGTGAAGAAGAGAGGAAAAAATTTGGTTGTACATCTTTACTTCTATCGTCAATTAGCTAACTTGCTTTTGTGCTACATATTTAACTACTTACTTGATCTTCTTCTGGCTATAGTCAAGCTCGTCTGGTTGTATGGAATGACATTCTTAGGCTTAGTAGTTCAAAATCAGTAGCTGGAATTGATCCAAATTGTCAATGCCTCTTTCTAGTTAAGAAGTCCTTTAACATTTCACATGGAAAATATTTCTACTTTACCCCATGCTTAATTCTTTTTTTATAAAAGTGCTAATCAATGAATGCTTGTTTTTCCAAGTCATCTATGAAGCTATTTGAAATTCACCTTTTTTGTTCGGTTGATTTTTAATATCTTTGTGTTTCAAATTACTTCTAGTCAAAAACTAGTTTCTTTAAACAATACAAACAGAATTCGCCCACTATACATGCTTTTGATTTCTGTTTTTCTTTAGACTTACGGAACTAATTCATTGAGTTTCTTTTGACTTAATCACCTTTAAATCTTAACAAGTACCAGCGTGCTTACTAAAGTTGAGTATCTCATTATTTATTAATCCCTTTATTACTTATATTTAGCCTTAGCCTTAATTAATTAATTTAAGTTTGGTCGATTAACCATTTAAAATGGATCTTAAAGAGTGCCTTAAAAATTCCCTTTAGATTAAATGAACCCTTACCTAGAATCTTTAGGTTAAGTAGACCATTAACAAAGTTATACTTTAAATTACTTTTATAAATTTAGGTCTCATGATTCACCTTAGAAATAATTAGGTGGCGAATCTTTAACTTTTAATCAAACTCGAAATTTCCTATAAGTTGCACCTTATTTGACCTGTGTTAAAATGGGGGTATAACACTCGATCTTGAAGTCGGATTCACCTTAGAAATAATTAGTTCGCGACTCTTTAACTTAATCAAACTCGAATTGCCTATAAGTTGCACCTTATTTGACCTGTGTTAAAATGGGGTATAACACTCGATCTTGAAGTCGGAACTAAGGACGCATCCCCTGGGAGCACACTCCTCAGGGAGCGGCTCCACCGGAGTTTTGTCGCCGGCCGGCCGCGATGAAGAAGCATTTTCCTTCTGGGGAACATTTTTTGACGTTTTCGCCTTTGGATTTGAAGTTAAAGAAAGATGAAGATAATCTTCTAAGAAAAGGGTAGCAGTGAAAATTATAAATATTCAGATCAAGAACTTATAAGATGTGAAAGGCTTTGAATATTAGAGAAGGTTGAAGGTAAAGTTTGAAAGAGTGTAAAAAGAGGCCTATTTATTGGATTCACGACGACGATGCAAAGGTATTAGTGGCCTACTTATGCGAGGCTAGAATGCATAGTTTAATATGTAATATACCGTACATTTGAGATGCATTAATGATAAAAAAAATACACTTGTTATGTGCTTAATAGAGTTTATATTATGTGTAGGTGAATTGGAGATGGAAACGAAGCTAAAGGGATGCAAATACGTCGAAAATACGCAAAAAGAGACACCCGGGCGATAGCCGGGCGTTTGCCCCCTAAAGCCTGACCCTACCTGGCGTAGGGGGGCGTTTACCCCATAAGTCCAGGCAGCCCCTGGCGTTAGGGGGGCGTTAGGGCCAAAACGCCAGGCCTGCCCTGGCCTTAGGGGTGCGTTAGAGCCCAAACGCCCGGGGTTCCTAGTTCGGCCAAATCCGAGTTTTGACGAGTTTAAGTGTTTCCCGGTTGAAATAGAAGTCTCCTACACGGTTAGGGTTTACCCTAAACATATAAATAGACACCAAACAACACAACTTGAAGGGGACGAAGGCATTCAAAGGATTCAACAGAAGAAAATCATTGGAGTACCAAAACATTGATTTCTACATCTA
>ML313635.1:0-10469 GCA_005239505.1 Nicotiana paniculata
CCACGTTGAAAGAGGATTCTACTTAGTTTTTTCTTCTCTTCTCTTCTTTTAGTTTTATAGTTTTATTAGTTCTAGAGTCTTGAGTGTTACATGAAGGTTGTAGTTGAAGCTTGAATTATTCTTATTGTTTTATCTTAATTGGTTTGTTTATTCAATCTTGTGCTTAATTATTCAATTGCTTGATTACCAATTGAATACTATCTACGAATCTAGGGTTATACTCGGGAGAGGGAANTAACAACCCATAACTCTAGAATATCAAATTACATTGAATTAGTCTTTAAGTTAGTAATCTCATTAATCTCTTTAATTACTATTTTAGATTAATTCTAGTTAATTATTTGTTTGAGTTTAGTTTAGTTGATAGTTAATCACAAGTCCCTGTGGGTACGATATCTGGACGTAAAATCCTATATTACTTGTCGACCACGTACACTTGCGTGTGCATTGGGAAAACAACCAACAGTACCCTCGACCCTTCACCAAGTTCTGAAGTTCCCAACATCGGAGGAAGTCAAAACAGTGCACGGGGAGCAATCCGCCGCCAAGGAGATATTTGCAATCGATGAAGTGATACCGGCATCGGCACTTTCATCAGCAAAGGGATCAGATTCAAAGGGAAAATATGAGGCCAAATAGCAACTACAGACACCAACCTCAACCCAATCGAAGAAGCAGGGGACCGACGAGGACGAAAACTATTGGATCCCTCGATCCTTCATAATCCCCGATGATTCTGACGCCACAAAATAAATGGTCGAAAAGCTGGAACAGATCATACTGATCGAGCATCTGCCTAATCGAAAGGTATACCTGGGCACGGGGTTAACTCCCGAGCTTAGGAAAAAACTTATTCAATTTCTTATAGCTAATATGGATTGTTTTGCCCGGTCCCATCTCGATATGACAGGGATCCCACTGAAGTTCACTACCCATAAACTAAGCTTGGATTCGAAGTTCCGCCCGGTGAAACAAAAAAGGAGGCCTTAGTCCGAGGTCAAACACACTTCCATCAAAGACGAGGTAACCAAACTTCTCAAAATAGGATCCATTCGGCAAGTAAAGTATCCTTAATGGTTAGCAAACGTAGTGGTAGTCCCTAAGAAGGGAAACAAATTTAGAATGTGTGTAGATTATAAAAACCTGAATAAAACTGCCCCAAGGATTCTTTTCCTTTGCCTAACATCGATCCTATGATCGATGCCACGGCTGGCCATGAAACTCAGTTTTCTCGATGCCTACTCCGGGTACAACCAAATACAGATGAACCCAGAGGACCAAGAAAAGACCTCGTTTATCACTAAGTATGGCACCTATTATTATAATGTAATGCCATTCGAGCTAAAAATGCTGGTGCAACCTATCAACGCCTAGTAAATCGAATGTTCGAACAACAAATAGGAAAATATATGAAAGTTTATATTGATGACATGCTAGTTAAGTCCCTGTGAGCAGAGGACCATTTAAAGCATTTTCAGGAGACTTTCGATATACTGAGGAATTACAATATGAAGGTCAACCTAGAAAAGTGTGCGTTCGAGGTTGATTCGGGCAAGTTTCTAGGCTTTATGGTGTCTGGACCCTCTTTATGGACAGTGCTTCGAACGCGAAGAGTTCCGGACTAGGAGTCGTGCTAAATCACCCACGAGTAATGTAGTTAGACAGTCTATCAGAACTTCACAATTGACTAATAATGAGGTCGAGTATGAGGCCATGTTGCAGGTCTCGAACTTTCTAAAAGCTTGGGAGAGGAGGTCATAGAGGCCAAGTGTGATTTCCTCCTCGTGATAAACCAAGTTAATGAGACTTTTGAAGTCCGAGACAACCGAATGCAAAGGTACTTGGATAAACTATAGGTGGCTCTACATAGATTCAAGGAATGGACCTTGCAACATGTGCCTCGAGAACAGAACAGCGAGGCCGACGCTCTTGCCAATCTAGGTTCATCAGTTGAAGACGACGAACTCAAATCAGGGACTATCGTACAACTCATTCGATCGATGATCGAAGAAGGCCACGCCGAAATAAACTCCACGAGTTTGACCTGGGATTGGAGAAACAAGTACATAGCGTACTTAAAGAACTGGAAGATTCCATCAGATCCAAAGGAGTCGAGAGCACTGCTCACAAAGGCACGTGGTTCACTTTGTCCCAAGACGGAACGCTGTTTAGAAGGATGTTCGATGGACCGTTGGCAATATGTTTGAGACTGGGAGATACTGACTACGTCCTACAGGTTGTTCACGAAGGCACCTGTGGAAATCATTCTGGTGCCGAGTCGTTGGTCCACAAAGTAACCAGAGCAGGGTACTACTGGATCGATATGGAGAAGGACGAAAAGGAGTTCGTTCGAAAATGCGACAAATGCCAAAGGTATACGCTAATGTTTCACCAGCCCGGAGAGTAGCTCCATTCGTTCTTATCCCCGTAGAGAAATGGAGAATGGACATCGTCGGCCCTCTTCCATCGGCCCCAGGTAAAGCTCAGTTTATTTTATTTATAACTGTTTATTTTTCTAAGTGAGTTGAAGCACAGGATTTCGAGAAGGTCAGAGAAAAAGAAGTCATAGACTTTATTTGGGACCACATCATATGTCGATTCGGGATCCCCTTCGAGATAGTATGTGATAATGGAAAGCAATTCATTGGCAGGAAAATGACTATATTTTTCGAGGATCACAAGATGAAAAGAATCCTATCGAAGCCTTATTATCCCAGCAAGAACGGACAAGTCAAATTGGCCAACAAAACCATCATTCAGAACCTTAAGAAAAGATTGACCGACGCCAAAGGGAAGTGGAGAGAGATACTTCCCAAGGTTCTATGGGCATACCGCACAAACATCGAAATCCAGTACCGTAGCAACACTATTCTTGTTAGTTTATGGCGCCAAAGCTCTAATTCCGGTCGAAGTCAGAGAACCAAACATTAAATTTTGATATGCAATAGAGGAGTCAAATAATGAGGCCATGAATACGAGCCTAGAATTGTTGGATGAAAGATATGAAGCCGCCCTCGTCTAATTGGCCACCCAAAAATGGCAGATCGAAAGGTACTAAAATCGAAGAGCCAATTTTCGACATTTTAACATCGAGGATTTGGTGTTAAGAAAAGTCACCCTCAACACCCGAAATCCGAATGAAGGGAAACTGGGTCCAAACTGGGAAGGACCATACCAGGTTCTCGAAATCATCGGAAAAGGATCCTACAAGCTCGGCACGATGAACGGCGAACAACTACCGAGCAATTAGAACATATCGCATCTAAAACGATACTACTGCTAAGGTACTCCTCGACATGAAGTCTTTAGGTCTGAAAGAACACGTTGCACTCTTTTTCCCTTAGACCGGTTATGTCCCAGAAGGGTTTTCGGCGATGTTTTTAATGAGGCGACCATTGGTCATCCTAACTTAGAACAATTCAACAGTATCCGAGGCTTCTTTACAATTAACCTCGAATACTGGGGGGCATTACCCTCGAATGTCAACTTTGTTGCGAAGAAATTACTTCATGGCATCAGGGTCTCGATAGGAAAAATTTGTAAGAGCCAAATGGTCAAACGAACTGTGCCCGCGTAGTTTGCTCGAGCCCTGGCACAGAATATGTACACATGTATAATCAATTATAAAGAGAAGTATTTTCCCTGCAGATATCTCATGCCTTAGAAAAAAAATTCTACTTTACAATTTCATACCCTCGATCTATTATGTAAACAGGATTAAGGGCCGATCATAACTAGAGTTCGGATAATTACCCCTACGCTCGGGGAGTGCCATCCGAAATAAACGAGATCAAACTATTAAAAATTCGAGATCACAAGACCTTTATAGGCAACCCATAATTTTTATAGGCCACTGCCACCCCACTCGGGGACTGACACTTCGGGCAAGCTCAAAGTAAAACGGGAAAATAAGCCCAAGGGGGAAATCCCGAACTAAAGCGGCTACGACCAGATTAACGCGGTTCGGAGACGTCTGAATTCCGTAACAAAACAGGCCTTCGAATTCGTTCATAAACCGGTTAAAGGGATACCCCCGGCAAAATCATAAAAGGCTTCGATAATATCACGCCTCGAAAACTCTAATGAGTACAAAATTGTATGAACTCTCGAATAGTTCCTTATTTCATGCTAAGGCATTACAACCTTTGTGAACACGAATGATAAACAAAGGGAAAAATTTGAAAGCTAAAAATGGTAGAAAGTCTTATATATGTGTTTAAACGATCGTTTTACAAAGGCCAGATCGGCCAAATACAAAGTTGACAAAGGCCTAAGGGCCACTTTCACTTCAAGTTCGAGAGATCATTCTCGCTCGACTAGAAATCCTAAAGGCTACCTTATTACGAGTTTGAGCATGTCCTCGCTCGATCGTTAAGCTTAAGGGATACATAAACTCAAGTTCGAGTTATGATTTGGGGTCCATCGATTAGAAACGGTCGAAGGCAAGGCTTATTATCGACCCTTTCCATATCCAAACCTTGGACACTCAAACACAACTTCATGATCTTACGCTAAGGAATTTTAACCCTTACATGAAATAACAAAAAAGACAACAAATTCATAAGCCATGGAAGGAAGAAGTTTCATATATTCGTCAAAATCTTTTTACAAGTGCCATTTGGCCCGATCAAGAATTCTTTACAAAGGTTGGTCGGCCTCGACGGAAACACAAAAATTGCTAAGCCTAAACAGCATGGTCCTTGTCGGAGGAAACATCTTCGCCCTCGGAGTCTTCTTCACCAGATTCGCTCAAACTCTCGGAGTCCTCCTCGGGAAAATCCAGCTTTCGAGCCTTCATTTCCTCTGCCCTAGAAATCTCGATTTCAGCAGATATATCGAAGCTTTGATCACGGGCTCCATCGAGGGCCTCCATTCGAGCTTTCCACCTCGCATGATCTATTATGCTTTGTCCTGCACTAGGGTATCTTCAACATCGACCCTATATAGCGCCGCATTATCCTAAGCCATATTATTGGCCGCGGCTGCCTCGGATCTAGCCACCTCGAGCTCTTTGGCCAAATTGGCTAAGTTGGACTGAAGCTCCTCAATTTTCTTTGCCTGAACCGAGGCAATCTCCCTTGCAGACCGAAGCTGAGACTTGGCCAACTCCAGCTCTGCTTGGACGGCCTCCTTTTGTGAAGCTAAGATGTCCATACACCTTTTGAACCTCTCGACCTCGACTCTTATTGCATCTATTTGTCTCTGGAGGACCCTGATCTGTTCGAGCCTCTGTCGAACCTGCATAACCGAATTGTTAGTTGTTATATCCAACTCATCTTCACTATCATAAATCACTCAGAATACCTGCTCGGCCATCTCGGCATGCTCATCTCGAGCCGTCACCAAATCTGCCTGAAGCTTCTCACTAAGAAGCTTGTAGGTATCACATTTCTTATTGAGGCCCTAAACCTCCGCCTTGCACTCCTCTCTGATTCAAAGGAAGGACTCATAATACAACACCGAAGCCTACAAGTAAGAAGTAAAATGTTAAAACTATCTACAATTCAAAGTTTTAAAGAGATAATGGAATTGCCATCGAACTTACCCGATTCAAAGCATGCTGGACCTCGTTGAACAAACAAGCAACCTCCACCTCATCCATATTGACTTGGTCTTCTTCGGTGATGGGGGCGAAAAGTACTCGAGCGTCCTCTGGGACCGAAATGATAATTGATCGCTTATGCCCGGGATCAACACTAGGGGCTGGAAACTGATTGGTCAGTTTAAAGCTCGAGAAAGCCTCATTCGAGCTCTTCCTCGGCACATCCAAGTCACCCAGACTGGTGACATCTTCCACTCCAACGAAATAGCCATGGAAAGGGTATTCTTCTCCATAGACCCCTTCCCCATGGCAAGACTCCACCGTCCGAGCATCATGCATCGTCGACTCAATAAATAAAGTAGGCGAGGGGGAATCTCCGATATCTACCACCCCAAATGAATCTTTTGGGGCACCTCCTCCATCTCGGGAAGTCTCGGACATGGTCTCTGCACCATCATCAACTGCCGCCTCGATAGCCTTCCCACCTCGAGGTGCAGCATCTTCATCTTTTTCTGGCTCAGGGATTTCATCTATTCGAGGCTGAGTCTTCTTCTTCTTCCTCTCCTTAGGACTCGTCCCTTAGTCGTTGGACTGACTCCAAAGTTAGAGAGATGACTTCCCCCTTAGGCTTACGGAGCCTCCTAGCCGGTCTTTTCTTTTCCGGGCCCGGAGATCTCGGAGCCTCTTTTCTTTTCTTCTCTTTGGCATGCTTTGGGGTAGATAATGACAGAAGTACCTCTTCTTTAGCAGATGGGGGCCTCATCACTACATCCTTCCCGAGGCCTACAAAAGGGAAAAGACGAGTAAGCTCAATGCAAAGCCTGAACGGGAATCATCCTAAGAAAAGAAGATTACCATGGTTTTGGGCCTCCCATTGACCCTTTGACAATTCCATCCAAGCATGCTCGAAGTAAGACTGCGACACTAAACCCTCGACCCATTTCCTGAGATCAGGGATTACTTCCGGCATGTGGGACACAACTGCAACACAAAAGAGGAAAAAAGATGAGAAGCAAAACGTCAAAGTTAGGTATACATGGCGAAGCAACACTTACGCTTCATGTTCCATTTTTAAGGAAACTGCATGTCTTCGGCAGGGATTAGATTCGAAGTCTTAAACAAACCGTCATATCCAACATCGGTCTCGGGTCTTATCTATGCTCGAGAATGGGGGTTTGGTGGCTTGGCGGTAAATCTTGATCAAGACTCCTAGATAAATACGGGGATTGTAGAGACGCATAAGATGATAGAGGTAAAAGGATGCCCCTCGATCTTGTTTACAAAAATCGGAGGAGAATCACGATCCTCCAGAATAATAGATGGATCTGGCCAAGAGTCACATTGTACCTCTTGCAGAAGGCAACGATGATGGGGTCTAAAGGACCCAATGTGAAAGGATAAGTGTAAACACTTAAAAACCCTTCCACATGAGTAGTGATTCATTCCTCGGGCGAGGGCACCACCACGTGCTTATCCACCCAGTTGTGGTCTTCTTTTACTTGGTCGAGGAGACTGTCGGTAATTGTACATATGTATCTCGACATTGGTTCGCATCGACCCGGTATTGAGGATGTATTCTCTACCTTAAAATCTCCAGTAGTAGGGCACTTTGTCAGAACGAAGTCCTTTAGGGGAGGTTTCAACCCGGCTCCGTCATCGGCGGGCCTTGATGAAGAAGCGGTTTCCTTGTGCGGAACGATTTTTGAAGTCTTAGCCATTTTTATCAATGGAGAAGAATAAAACAGAGGAGGAACGGTATTTTGTGATGAAACAAGTAAAGAAACTTAGAGATCTAAAAATACAAAGCTCTAAGGAAGGCAAAGGATTTTGAATATTAGAGTAAAGAAGATTTGTAAGTAAAGTTTGAAAAATGAAGAAAGATACATTTATAGGTTGAAGACGACGGTTCAGAACTGGTAGTGCCCGACCATCGACTGACGCGCATTAAATGCCTAGAAAACTGTACCGATGGGATGTTTCAGTCACCTCTGTCGCTTACGTCATGATGCTTACGTCATGATGCTTATGTCATGATAAACCGAGGGGAAGTTCGAAGACTCAATTCGTTTCTTGTCGTTACACTCCAAAAAATGAGGGGGCTATCTGTATACGGCCAAAATGGGGCTTGCCCTTTTTTATGATCAATCGAGATCAGGGCGTGACAGGCCGATTTTCGACCCCATGTCATGCTGGTCTGTGGCATGGAGTTAGATTGCCAAGCTCGTGACTCAAGTACCGATCGAGATCGAGGTCAACCAAGATCGATATTGAGAGATATAAAGTTCGAACTAGATCGAGAAAGGCTTACCGAGCCAAATAACGGAAAGCCAAAATATCTGCAATCGGGCGAGGATCACGGCGAGGATCTCGGAACGCATCAAGAAGAGCCCGATTAATTAGCTAATCATGAGATTTCTTACTGTATTTAGAGTTATACCAAGGATAGGACTCCCCTACTATATAAAGGGGGTCTGATCATTTGCAAGAGACATCATATTCACGCATAATAAAGCACTACATTACATTTTCTCTCTTATGTTTTGTTATCCAGTTCTTACTTTTTAGCACACTCAGTTGGTTCGAGGGCGATCTAGCTCGAGGACCATTACTGCTTATTACATTGGTTTGATTTGTTCCCATTTACAGTCAATTTTGAATATTAATTTACATACTTCTCAAATTGTGCCAAGTAAAATCACGTATCCTTAAAACCGCAGTATAAATTTAATTGTTATCCGATTTTAAGGGTAAACATAGTCAAAGATGATTTAGGCGATTCATCTTGCCTTTAGCAAAAGTGCATCTTCTTCACGCGTGCTAAAGATTTTTATGCTAGCTCCACAAATAATAGGAATTCAAACACAAAAAAGGGACAAGTGCACAGATAGCCATTTTTACGGATGTTATTTAGAGATTAGCCAGTATTTATTTTGTCCTGAATTTTTAAAGTAAAAATCTTAACTTCAGGACAATGCAGAATATTTTTATCTTGAAAATTTGAACTAAAAAACTAAAATTCATGACACACTGACTAATTCCTAAATAACAGTCTTTTAGAGTGGCTATTTGGAGTCATTTCTACCACAAAGGAAGCATTGAAGCACAAACTATTAGTTTATGAAAGAGGGTTAGATCGAATCATAACTTAGAGTTAAAAAATGGCATGTGTTTGGCTTGATCTTGCAAAAAAAAAAAAGGATTCAAATTGACATATAATTATATTTAATTTCATGGCTAATTTTAAAATTTATATAAGTTTATTTAAAAAATAGTAATCTAGAATATATTCATGATTCTTAGTTGGAATGTGATGTTTGACTTTATAATTATATATTTTTAATGCATTACTTATCTTATATTTTAGTACTTTAGTACTAAATTATACCATATTTATGTTTAATTGAGTTTATTTTATGTGTAAGTACTTTGAAGATGAAATTGGGAGCAAAATACATATTTTGAAGTGTATTTTCTACACTACAATAATTAACTCATGAGTATCTAATAATTGGAAATTATGGCATAATGATGAAATGTAACAAAAAAAAAATAAGGAAAGAAGGTGAAGACAAAATTAATAAAGTGTGGATTGATTACCTGGACAAGCAAAACGTGAAGCAACACAATGCTGGAAAGCCAAGGATTAAAGCGTGAGAAGCATAATGGATTTAGCGTCGGGGCCAGCGCCTACCCTGGATGGTCAAAACATGATTTTTCTCGGGATAAGATTATTCCGGTCCTATACACTCGTATAAAAGGGGTTTTAAACTTATTTTAGTGGGAAAAGACTTTTTGAGAGCAACTTTTGATCAAGGGAGAGAATAGAGTCGTCATGGAGGCCGGGTATCATCTTTTCTTCCACCAAACTTTATAAATTTTATATTTCTTCGTATGATTTGTTGTTCAGCTACCATGTCTATGTGGAACTAAACTTCACGTTCTAAGGTTGTGGTTCTTTCATGACTATATTCGAATATTAATTTTAATTTCTTAGTTTATCATATTGATTTATTTATTCAATCATGTACTTAATTATTTGATTGTTTGATCACCAATTGAATACTATCTACGAATCTAGAATTGAACTCGAAAGTAGGAATTCTAGATTGCATATAGGATTGAGTAGAACAAGTTCTTGAACCTGAGCATCGGGGAACAGATTCACGGTTAGGATAGACATATACCTAATTGTCTTGCTTGGTTGAAAATACAGAAATTATAAATGCGTTCTTGTTGATTCTAACTCCATAGACATATAAGCGTTAGGTTAGCTTGAATAGGCAAGTAAGAACTCGATAAATTCTTATGAGCAATATTAACCCTGTCAACCAATAAACTAAATAAATTAGTGAATCAATTCAATTGAAGAATGTAATAGGAATGTTAGATAGCCTATGGCCCTAGATCGTTTTCGTCACATTGATATCATAAAAATCTAATTTTCCCTTGTTCAGAGTTCACCATTTATTTTGCTTTATTTTAATTATTTTAGAATCGAATATTTCTAGGTTTAATTCTTGTTTAGATAATTAGGATAGTCTAATTTAATTAATAGTTAATCACAAGTTCTCGTGGGTTCGACATTGAACTTTTAGTTACTTTATTACTTGACGACCGCGTATACTTGCGTGTGCGTTTGGCCGCAACAGAATGTAATATTTAATATGACTATCGTTGAGGATCTATTTTTGTTTATTTTAAAACTTGATTCAATAGTATATAGTCACTTTCTTATCATATAGTATTTAAATATTGTTATCACCTCTGTGTTAAACTCAGAAAATCAGAAGAACTGTTAGAAGAAACAGAAAATATATATAAACGATAAGAAATACTCCGAGTCCACAATTTTCTTGTGTGTCCTTAAGGAATTTTAACCCCCTCACAAGTTGCCAAGGTAATGGATTAAATCCTCCCAGGATGAAAC
>MDKI01045478.1:0-17351 GCA_005239505.1 Nicotiana paniculata
ATTGGAGATGGAAACTGAGCTAAATGGATGCAAATACGTCGAAAATACGCTTGAGAGGAGAAGCGCGAACACCCTGGCCTTATCCAGGCGTTTGCCTCCTAAAGCCAGGTTGGCCCTGGCGTTAGGGGGGCGTTTGCCTCCTAAATCCAGGCCTGGCCCGGCCTTATCCAGGCCTTAGAGCCAAAACGCCTGGTCTCCTGGTTCTGGTCAATTTCGAGTTTTGAAGAGTTTAAGTGTTTTCCGGTTGAAATAGAAGTCTCCTACACATTTAGAGTTTGTCCTACACTTATAAATAGACCCCAAAAACACAACTTAGAGAGATTCGAAGAGATTAGAAGGGATTCAGACGGCAAGACATTGTACAGATTTTCTTCATTACTTTGTAGTTTAATTATGCAAGTTATTTTAGATTGATTCTTATGAATTTGTTTAGCTAACTTATTTAATCTAGGGTTTTGGTAGAACCCGTTGGAGGATGAACTTATTCTGTTATTAACAGAGTTCCGATGGGTTGATTAATCTATATTTGTTCAACTATGTTCTTGTTGTAGTTAATTGAATGGCCATCAATTAGCTGTGCCTATTTATTATGTATCTACTTGAGAGAGAGTGCATATTTAGCTAGTTGTTTGAACAACATCACTCCTGGAGTATAGATGAAAGTCATAACCGAGGGTTTAGAGGTTGGATTAGAGATAACGATACCTCGGTTGCAATCTAAAGCGAACTGTAATGCAATCTAGCTAGCGTAACTTGAGAGAGTGCGTCTAGTAAATTATCATAATTACTTGAGAGAGATTTATGGTAGATAGAGTGTTCATGATTGATAGAAACAACTAATCAAGCTATATGAAGTATCCGAGAAGTAAATTCACCGACGGGGGAAACCATAACCTTAGATCGTTATTACAATTGTTTACACCTTAGCGTAGTTAATCTTTAGTTTTAGTAATTTAAATAACCTCAAGTGACAGTTGAGTATTCTAACAACTTGCTTGATACGTAAATCCCCTGTGGGATCGACTCTGGGCATAATACCCCAGATTATATTTGCAACGCCCGCTTAGTCTTTTATTAGACATAGTTGAGCGTGATCATCTAACCGTGTGAGGGGGAAACTACCCCTAGGTGATATTAATTGTCATGTGCTACTAGTTATGGATGCTACGTACGCACGAGGTGATGAGAGTCCGTGCGTAGCTAAAACATGTTTATGTCCGGGTATACTTAGGATTTTTATCATGCAACATCTGAATTACTTGAACTTATTATGTTGACTTAATTAATTGGAAATATGATCGAACTTGATTTAGAAATTAAATACATCTTAGGCCTAGCCTTATCACTTAAATTGTTGGCAAGAAAAATTGAGAAACGGTAAAAGTTATATTCACTTTGTAATCATGTACTATATTGTAAATACTTTTCTTGTGATTCAGAAACTTCCTTCCTTTCGTGTGGAGAGGGCCGAATGCCTCGACAGTATATAGAGGTACATCTCTGGTTCACGCCGTTCGACCCTCGGCAGTGTACACACCACTCTGGATCTGGCCGAACGACCTCGACAGAATCGTGCGTTATATCGCTAGTAGTCCGAATATTCCCGAGATAAATATTTCACTGAAGCGCGGACATTTTTATGGTATATCTTATTTATTTGATATTGACACTTGGCATCTTTCTGAGCTATTAAGGTAGAATACAAGATCGAGGGATGTATGTTTTAAAAGAAGAAATTGGAAACATTATGAAATTTTAGATTTACTCCATTATTGTTGTGCACTTCTGTCACGACCCAAATTCCCAACTTTAGGGACCGTGATGGCACCTAACACCACACTTGCTAGGCAAGCCAATGTTAGAGTTCGATTAGAAATTTTCCTTTGATTAATCATTTAAACATAATAAAATAAATTTAAAGTAAACGTAATCTAATGGCTTCCAATGAATTATCTCCAAATATAAAATAATAAACAACTAAATAAAGCGAGCCACAAACTAATTATTAGAATTACTCTAAGACTACCACGGGGTCTGGTGTCACAAGTAGTTTCACCTAACAATTTAGTTGGGTATTCCTATTCCCTCAAGTCAAGGTTAAACCAAGTACTTACCTCAAATTTGCAGGCCACTCACTGCTCAATTATAGCTTTTCCTCTTGAATTCACCTCCAATACACTCGAATATAACCATAATTAACTTAATATCATTAATTAATGCTAAAGACACTAACTTTACTGAAAGGCATAATTTTTCCTAAGTTTTCTCAAAAAAAGTTAAAACCCGACCCCGAGCCCGCTTGGTCCAAACTCGGGGTTTGGACCGAATCACATTTACCCATTCACCCACGAGCCCGAATATATAATTAGTTTTGAAATCAGACCTCAATTCGAGGTAAAGATTTGATTTTTACAAAATTCCTTAATTCTACCCAAACCCTCAATTTTTACCATGAAAATTCTTAGTTTTTGATTTAAAAGTGATGAAAAATATTGGCTAATTGAAATATAACAAACAAAAAAACAAGTAGAGAGAACTTACCCCAATCCCTATGTTGAAAATCGCTCAAATCCGAGCTCACCAACTCAAAATATGACCAAATGAACAAACCCTAATTTTATATATTTTTCTGCCAACTATTTTTCCTCGTTTCTCATACCAAACGATCCCGAAACTCGATTTTTATGTCTGCCATGGATTCCTTATGAAATTCTGGTCAAGTTAGACTTTTGAATTACTCAATTTTACCTTATAATGAATGAGATATGTAGGTTTTAATATTTGCAAATAGTGCAGATTTTTAAATACGCTGGCAGTGGCAAATTCGTAATTAATCTGAAAAATCTGGCAACATTAGTAAAACGACCACAAAATCCTCATACGATATCCAAATTCAACGATTCTTTTTTCTACGAGTCCGTAATTACGATACGGATCTAATACTTCATTCAAAACAGAAATCAGAGCTCATTTTAGCAATATGATATCATTCATGCTTGAAGAAACGACGTCGAAGCATAAGAAAGAACGAGCGCAACACAACCCAAACATATTCGAAACTCACTCGAGCCCTCCGGGCTCTAAATTAAACATGCACGCAAATCTAAAAATATCATACGGACTTGTTCTTGGGATCAAATCATGAAAATAACTTGTAAAACTATGAATTAAACCTCAAAACTCATTATTTTTCTCAAGAACATTTCAATTTCACTATTTCTCAATCGAACGTCCGAATCACGTCAAATAAACTCTGATTCTCACCAAACTTCCTATTTAGTATTCAAATACTATAATGGATCTGTTCCGGGCTCCGACCAAAATACGAGCCTGATACCAATGGTTTCAAACATTAATTCTTTTTTTTATTTCATTAATAATTCAGGAAAATAATTTCTTTCAAAAATTGATTTCTATGTTTCGGGACCTCGGGATTCATTTTCGGGCATACGCTCAAATCTCATATTTTATTGCGGACCTCCCGGGATCATCGGAAGACATATCCGGGTCTGTTTACTTAAAATGTTGACTCAAGTCAACTAAAACCAAATTTTAATTCTAAAAATTATATTTCTTATATTTTCTCATAAAAGCTTTCCAATTTCACATTCGGACTGCGCACGCAAACTGAGGTAATTGAAATTAGTCTTTTTATGGGTAATAAGCCTAGAACAAAGTCTTAATTCATAAAATGACCCCTTAGGTCATCACAATCTCCACATCTAAAACAAATGTTCGTCCTAGAACGAATATAGAAAATTACTTGAATTGGCAAAACAATGTGGATATCTACTCTGTATGTCCGACTCGGACTCCCAAGTCGCTGCCTCAATGGGTTAACCTTTCCATTGCACTCGAACTGAAGGAAAAGTCTTAGACCTCAACTGACGAACCTGCCGGTCTAGAACGGCTACCTGCTCCTCCTCATAAGTCAAGTCTTTGTCCAACCGGACAGAGCTAAAATCTAACACGTGGGACGGGTCACCATGATATTTCCGGAGCATAGACAAGTGGAATACCGGATGAACTGAGGATAACCCTGGAGGCAATGTAAGGCTATAAGCTACCTCCCCCACTCTATCAAGAATCTCAAATGGCCCGATATACCTAGGGCTCAACTTACCCTTCTTTTCAAACCTCATAACACCCTTCATGGGCAACACACGAAGCAATACCCTCTCTCCAACCATGAATGCCACATCACGAACCTTACGATCAACATAACTCTTTTGCCT
Source organism: Nicotiana paniculata (assembly GCA_005239505.1). Taxonomy (NCBI): domain Eukaryota; kingdom Viridiplantae; phylum Streptophyta; class Magnoliopsida; order Solanales; family Solanaceae; genus Nicotiana; species Nicotiana paniculata. The sequence continues at coordinate 4,236 of MDKI01045478.1, forward strand.
AGATTGAGTTCTACTTCTGTCTCTTCCCCTAATCGTAGTTGTCATTGGGGCTTCATATCCTATCCGGTTGTAGATGCTTTGCATGTTGTCGAGATTTGTGGGAGGACGAGAATAGACAAGTTCGATCATCAATGGTAGAATAAATTCACACAATAGAGTAGAATAGAAATGAAATTGTTCCTAACTTCATAGCCTCTAAGAGATAAGTACAGACGTCTCCGCGCCAATCCTTCAGACTCGACCAAGTTTGTTCGTGAATTGTGAGACCTAAGAAACCTAGTGCGCTGATACCAACTTGTCACGACCCAAATTCCCAACCTTAAGGATCGTGATGGCGCCTAACACCACACTTGCTAGGCAAACCAATGTTAGAGTTCAATTAGAAATTTTCCTTTGATTATCCATTTAAACATAATAAAATAAATTTAAAGTAAACATAATCTAATGGTTTCCAACGAATAATCTCCAAATATAAAATGATAAAAAACTAAAAAAACCGAGCCACGAACTAATTATAGAAATAACTCTAAGACTACCTCAGGTTCTCGTGTCACAATTCACGAACTACTAAAGAATACTAAAAATAATGGGCTGAAAGAAATAATATAATTGTTTTGAGAAAATATAAAACCATATCTACGAACTAAGAGAAGACTCTTCGGATCTGCAAACACAGGAAGATATACCTCGTGTCTCCGGATAATAGATAGCGGCTACTAAAAATCTCTACTGTTGGCCGGTACCTAGATCTGCACAAAAGAATGCAGAGTGTAGTTGTCACGACCCGAAATCCCACCTTCAGGTCGTGATGGCGCCCAACATTGCACCCGCTAGGCAAGCCAACGTATTAACTGAATTGATTTAGTAACAAATGAAAATAACAAACTCTGACTAGATAATTGAAATAAAGTGCGGAAGCATTAACATAATTCTGAATAACAATATCTAACAACGCAGAAATCCCTTTAAGTACAACCCAGAAGTGGAGTCACAACCTCACGAACCAGTCTAAGATTTGACTAAAAATAACAGTTTGAAAATAAAATGATGTATCTGTCTGAAAAACACATAAATGACAGAATGAAAGATAGACAGGGACGCTGAGATCCACGAACGCCATGCGGAACTACCTCGGTGTCATCTAGAATGGACTGAAGGACACTCCCACTAGCGAGGTCTACAGGGTCCGACTGCGTAATCTGCACAACATAAAGAAGTGCAGGTGTAGCAACAGTACAACCGACCGCATGTACTAAGTAAGTGCCGAGCCTAACCTCGGTGAAGTAGTGACGAGGCTAGGATACGACAATAAATTGTACCTGTGCAGTTCAATAGTATAGCAGAAAATAAACAAGGATACAATTACGGGGAAGAACATGCTGGGGATGAAAGGGGCAATAATTGCTAAAGCAGTAGAATCAAGTACCTACTGGAATGTAGAAGTAAGGCAGGAAATAACAACTCGAAACAAATAAAATAGAAAGGAGAAGGCACAGTATGACCCCTCGTGCATAACCTCATAATCACACGGCACAGAATGTCCTCTCGCGCATATATAACAATGACTCGGCACAGAATGCCCCCTCGTGTATCAATAATAATCAATCGGCACGGAATGTCCCCTCGCGCATAAATAATAATCAATCGGCACAGAATGTTCCTTGGTGCATAAATATAATCAATCGGCATAGAATGTCCCCTCGCGCATAGATAATAATCAATCGGCACGGTATGTTCCCTCGTGTGTAAATAATAATCATCGGCACGGAATGTTCCTTCGTGCATAAATGATAATCACTCGGCACAGAATGTTCCTTCGTGCATGATGAGTGTAAAATCAACAATTGATATGCAAGTTTAACAATACAACATTTCAAATGTACAAAAATAATCAACAAAAATTTTATTGTCCCGGCAAGGGACTCGGCTATAACCAACCTCACTCAAAAGTGTAATATCAACAGTAAAATCCTCGACCGAACACATAATCAATAACTTTCTACATCATGAAGTAACCTCAAGGTACCACTTTCAAGGTTCCCAATAATTCACAACACAGATAATATCAAAGAACATTAAACAACTCATCAAAATTGACTCACGGGTATGCTTGACCACAACATATAGGTACCCGTCACCTCACCTATACGTTGGACATGAATTACACATAGCAAATAGGACTCTATACATATTCTCTCAAGCTAAGATTAAGCCAAACACTTAACTCGGCTCCAAGAATGCAAGTCAATCCTCAATCACGGCCTTTCCTCTTGAATCCGACTCCGAAACTATAATATCTAGACATAATTGACTTAGTAACATCAATATTAATTCAATAACTCAATCCCAAAGCATAATTATACATTTACCATAATTCTTCCAAAAATACCAAAATTCGACTCCGGGCCCGCTTGGTCCAAACTCAAGGTTCGGACCAAAACCTGATCACCAATTCCTCATGAACCCGAATATACAATTTGCTTTGAAATACGACCCCAAAATGAGGATGAATTCCCACTCCAAAATCCCTAACTCTACCCAAAACCCCCAATTTCTACCCTTGATTCCATGTTTTTAGGCCTAGATTCTAATGATTGATGAAGGAAAATGGAAGAAACTAGAGTTAAGATCACTTACCTAAGTGGTTATGGAGGAAGAGTATCTTGGAACTCGGCTATGGGGCTTGGAGAAGAAGAATATGGTGAAAAATATGAAAATCCCATAATGGGTATTCTGTTTTGAGCCTTTAAATAGCTGTGCAAAATTGGCTTCCGCGATCGCGACGTGTGCCCTGCGATCGCAGACAGTACTGGCCTTAGACTTACGCGATCGCGAAGTGAAGGCTGCGATCGCAGAGAAACCGGATGTGGACCCATGCGATCGCGAGGGAAATAACGCGTTCGCATAGAACAATTTTCTACCCAGCCCCAACCCCACAGGAGACTTACGCGATCACGGACATAGGGGTGCGATCGAGTAGAGCTAAACCCTAAGGCTCCGCGTTCGCACTCAGCTCTTTGCGATCGTGTAGAGCGAATTGACCCCCTTCCCAAATTTCACATTGTGATCGCGTGCAATACACCGCGGTCGCGGAGAAGGAATGACTGGACACCAGATACAACCTAAAACACCAGAAATTTCCTAAGTTTAGCCCCCGGACACCTACCCGAAACTCACCCGAGCCCTCGGGGCTCAAAACCAAATATACACACGACTTCAAAATCATCCTACGAACTTATTCGAGTAATTAAACCACTAAAATAACATCAAGAACAATGAATTAAACTCCAAAATCTATAGAATTTTCTCAAACTTCATAAACTTCTAAATTCTCCAATTTTGATCTGAAACACGTCAAACCAAGTCCATTTCTTACCAAATTTTACATATAACTCACATAACACATATTCAACCTGTCCCGGGCTCCGGAACCAATATACGGGCTCGGTAACACAGATTTAAGCTCATTTTCAAAAGTCTTTATTATTTCCAGAAAATAATTTCCTTTAAAAATTCATTTCTCGCACTTGGGACATCGGAATTCGATTTCGGGCATACACCCAGGTCCCATATTTTCCTACGGACCCTCCGAGACCGTCAAATCACGGGTCCGGGTCTTTACCAAGAATATTGACCAAAGTCAACTTTATTCAATTAATTATAATAAATTCATTTGTTCAACACATTTCCACATAAAGACTTCCCGGCTACGCCGTCGGGCTCCACACGCACATTGATGTGCGATTAGCAGAGGCATTCGGGGCCTCGGAACACAGTTTTTTCTAAATTTGCACAAGATGACCTTTTGGGTCATCACAGTAGTATCAGTACAACCGATCGCATGTATTGAGTGAGTGCCGAGCCTAACCTCGATAAAGTAGTGACGAGGCTAAGGCGGGGCAATTATAATTTAACCCACGACAATATATGTATATAATATAGTAATAAAACAATCCTACGCAAACAATAAAATATAACTGCAACAATGAATAAATAAAATAACTCAGTCTCCTATTCCAGGCCTCATCTGTGACCAAGATCCCACATAAATTTTCAACTTTACTTTAAACTAACCGTATGTGCAGAATATGAGAAACAATAGAGTAAAACAGTAAATTTTCCAAATCTTTGCGTTAAAATCAATAACACATAAATTTCCTCCCTTATCGCTCTCTTGTTGCGGCGTGAAACCCGATCCCATCTGTCAACCCTTATCACTATCATTTATTTCCCCTATCCATCCTTATCACTATCATTTATTTCCATGTCCATCCTTATCACTATCATTTATTTCATCCTTCCACCCTTATCAATATCATTTATTTTCCTTGTCCGCCCTTATCACTATCATTCATCCACCCTTATCGCTATTAATTTATTTATTTATCAAAAACTTTCACAATTCAGGCTCATCCTTTAACAACACTTTTATCTCAACAATTGTAAACAGAAAACTGTACTTTTCATAAACTCATCAATATTATCACAAAAATGGAACCAGCAGGAATACATACATACATACATACATATATATGTGTGTGTGTATATATATATATATATCGTAAAACAATGTCAACCCACTCAACCTTTATGTAGACGTAACCATTGTAGCAAAGATGAGAATATCTTTACTATAATTACAGATCCATGTACAAAGATGGTCAACTACAAGAAAATATGCAATCACAATCTCCAGCGAACTACAAAATGCATGTAACAAATGTGAAAACATGAATAACTACTTGCTTTATAAGTATATCAAGAATATGGACTCTGGAATCAGTACGGCTCTTCCAATTCGCAACAACTTGTCTCAAACATCCCATTTTAAGATCCTAAATTACTCAACAGGATCAAGCACCATCTTAAGCTAACCAGATTATGGTAGATTAAGAGAAGCATATATACTCAGTGCATCCCTAGTAGCATTTCCCTCTTCCTTACGTGAGGAGCTCTCTATAAACCAAGGGATACACTAATACTTTTCAAAAAATACAGCTAGACTTAACAATAAATTAACCAGCCAAGTAATCATAGAAACAACAATGGACATGAAACAATTATAACCCGAGCAATTAAATTGGAAACGGGGATGGAATCATATAAGCAGAAATTTTGGTGGTGCACAGATACTCGTCACTTCACCTATACACCACTCACATGCAGTTTCACATAACAATTTAGTTGGGGATTCCTATTCCCTCAAGTCAAGGTTAAACCAAGCACTTACCTCAAATTCGCAGGCCACTCACTGCTCAATTATAGCTTTTCCTCTTGAATTCACCTCCAATACACTCGAATCTAACCATAATTAACTTAATATCATTAATTAATGCTAAAGGAACTAACTTTACTGAAAATTATAATTTTTCCTAAGTTTTCTCAAAAAAAGTTAAAACCCGACCCCGGGCCCGCTTGGTCCAAACTCGGGGTTCGGATCAAATCACGTTTACCCATTTATCCACGAGCCCGAATATATAATTAGTTTCGAAATCCGCCTCAATTCGAGGTAAATATTAAATTTTTACAAAATTCCTTAATTCTACCCAAACCCACAATTTTTACCATGAAAATTCTTATTTTTTGATTTAGAAGTGATGAAAAAAATTGGGTAATTTAAATATAACAAAACCAAAATAAGTAGAGAAAACTTAACCCAATCCCCATGGTGAAAATCGCCCAAATCCGAGCTCCCCAACTCAAAATATGACCAAATGAACAAACCCTAGTTTTATATATTTTTCTGTCAGTTATTCGACCTCGTTTCTCAAACCAAACGATCCCGAAACTCGCTTTTTATGCTTGCAATGGATTCCTTGTGAAATTCTGGTCAATTTAGACTTTTGAATCACTCAATTTGACCTTATAATGAATGAGATATGTAGGTTTTAATATTAGCAATTTCGTAAGTAATTTGAAAAATTCTGGCAACCTTAGTAAAATGACCATAAAACCCTCATACGATGTCCAAATTCAACGATTCCTTTTGCTACAGGTCCGTAATTACAATATGGATCTAATAATTCATTCAAAACAGAAATTGAAGCTCATTTTTTCAATATGATATCATTCATACTTTAAGAAATAACGTCGAAGAATACGAAAGAACGAGCGCAACAAAACCCAAACCTATTCAAAACTTATCCGAGCCCTCGGGGTTTAAACAAAACATGCACGCAAGTCTAAAAATATCATGCGGACTTGCTCGTGCGATCAAATCATGAAAATAACATGTAAAACTATAAATTAAACCTCAAAACTCATCATTTTTCTCAAGAACACTTCACTTTCACTAATTCTCAACCGGACGTCCGAATCACGTCAATTAAACTCCGGTTCTCACCAAACATCACAGTTAGTATTCAAATACTATAACAAATCTGTATCGGGCTCCGGAACCGAAATACGAGCCCGATACCAATGGTTTCAAACATTAATTCTTTTCTTTATTTCATTAATAATTCAGCAAAACAATTTCTTTCAAAATTGATTTCTAAGGCTTGGGACCTCGGAATTCATTTCCGGGCATACGCTCAAGACCCATATTTTACTGCAAACCTCCCGGGATTATCGGAACACAGATCCGAGTCTGTTTACTTAAAATTTTGATCAAGTCAACTAAAACCAAATTTTAATTCTAAAAATTATTATTTATTATATTTTCACATAAAAACTTTCCGGTTTCACGCTCGGACTGCGCACACAAATCGAGGTAATTAAAATTAGTATTTTATGGCTAATAAGCCTAGAACGGAGTCTTAATTCATAAAATGACCCCTTGGGTCATCACAACTTCATATCTGTTATGAATTATCATGTCTTTTATTTGGACCTTTAGTAAGTGTCGATATCGATCCCTGGTCACTACTCCTCTGGCTTTAGGCTAGATACTTACTAGGGACGCGTTGATTTACGTACTCATACTGCATTTGTTGCCCTTATTATGCAGGTATACATATATGTTTCTGGTTGTCCTTTAGGTGCAGAGGCGTGGTTGTTGTGGGGATTTTACGGTGAGCTGCACTACCTTGTTCGATCCGCAGCCTGCAGAGTCTCCGTAAGAGTTATTTATATTCTCCTATCTAAATTGTATTCCAGTCAGATGTTGCATTTTTATTAAAATTCTTAGTTGATGCTCATGCACTTGTGATACCGGGTTTTGGAGGGGGGGGGGGGGTTCTTACGGGTTGTTCGTTATTGTAACTACGTATTTTTTATCCTTCTTCCATGGAAGTCCTATCTTATACCATTAGATTAATGAAGATTATGATTTTGGAAGTAATAAAGTGAGCAAATAAATGGATAAATCAACGTTGGCTTGTCTGACGGCGCCGTTAGGTGCCATCACGACCTCTAATGGATTTTATATCGTGACATCTTTGGTGTAGAAAATGATCATAACTCCCACTATTCCATGATGTAGAAAATAGCCATAAATCTTTTGTAAATCTTCTCTCATGTTCTACCACTAATCTATATATCTATATAAAAGTAGGCATTAGAAAAGTGAGGTGACACTCTTTGGCCATCATTGATATTTATCTTTTTTGTCAATTTTTTTGGCCTTTTTCTCTTATATTTCCCTCAAAATATTTGCTGCAAAATTAAGACACTATTGAAAAATCAATAACTGTCTACATTGATTGCTTAATTAAAGGGAAAGGCATTTAAGAAAATGAATACTATCAGTTTTCAAATTCACTATCATAATTTCTATTTATATTAATATTGTTAAGTTTTTATGCCTTTTTACATTCATACACTCCGAAAAGTTAATGTGTAAGTTAATGACATGATTGTATGTATTCCTCTATCTATGATTATATGTGTCACGATTCACAAGCATAAAAGTCAAACAACAAATCCACAAGATTATCATATTAGCAGCATCTTTCATGTTATTATTTTGTTTGTAAAGCTATAAAATCAAAGAATACTGTGGAGCCAACTGGTAAATACGTGAAGACACTCTTATGAATTCTTTTGTTGGATGTAGACTGGCTTTCTTTTGTTCTTATTTGGTAGATTTTGCAATTTTTTTCTCCATGTGTGGCCTTCTTTGAACTTTTACCAACGAGTATTTATAAGATGTTACTTATTAATATACTCTTCCTACATCCACCTCCTTTTGATGAATTTTTTCCTTTTTTTTCTTTTCATTTTCTGGTAACAGGATCCTTTGTCTCTCCAAAATATTCGACACTATAAAGAAGTAGAAACAACATGAGTTTTGGCTTTTTACTTTCTTTTATTTATTTGATCCAAGTAAGTTATAGGATTTTATTTTCTCCTCTATATTTCATTATTTATTTTGAATTTTAAGAATAAGCAATGTTAGAAGGGATGCAATCATTCAATATGTTGCTTAGTTTGTGATAAGGTCAATTTTCATGCCAAAATCTTTTTTCTGTTTTTCCCTTACAAAAATTGATTCTGTAGTTTTTTAAACAGATGTATAACAAAGTCCAATAAATCCAAGAGTTTTGTACAGATTCAGATGAAAGAATTTCTTCATTGTTCGTCGAGCAACTACTTTAAGAAATTTACCGCCTCTTCTAGAGACTTCTAGTGTGGCACACATATAAAGTAATAAATTATTTACTTTGTCTCACAAAGGGAATAATATATCAGATAATATTCTGTATTAATGCATATATAATAGTTTCTTTGATGGAAAGAAACTACCATATATTAGGAGTCCCTAGGGCAATTATAATTTAAAGAGAAGTCCCTAAAGCTAAAATATTTGTTTAAGAATCCCTAGCCTACCTTTAAATACGCCTGTGTATCAGTCTGATATCCAACTGGCATCTAACGACAGACGCAAGCTAGAATGCTCTCTAGATTTCTGCTAAGGTTTCAAAGGTGATTCCCTACTGCGCTTGAACAATAATGGCTGAAGGTAAGGAAGGCTCTGTGTTTTTATTCGAATATCAACACGTGATATCAGAGCCTATCTTTGGTCGTGTTGTTCGGTGTCGAGATTTTGTTAATAACGATGGAAATCTCGTTTTGCCAAATCTGTGTGTTTAGTTTTATATATATAAAATACGCCGTCTTTCATTTTTCGACAATGGAGTTATATTGTGTTAGATAGAATTGGTTCAAAGATCACTAACTTTTAAATTGTGTCTCGACTACTCGAATTGTTTTAATCCACATGTACTGAATGAGTTGGATTCTCGTGTGATCTAGTAGAACTTATGGTTTTATTCTTAGTTTAAAAGGAGAGCTTGCTTTAATTCATAATAGCTATTATGTGGTCTTGCTCTTTAAAGCATTGATGTAGAATGATTAAACTAGATTAAAATAATTGCTTTGAAGAGTAAAAAGGCAACAGGTTTAAGACGTTGCAAATTTCAGATTCTTTGAGCTTGTCCACTTGTTGATTGTTTAAATACTCCCTCATAGCAGATGCATTGACAATGTGTTGAGCACGATTTGTTAGCTTTTAATTATCACGTTTTTGTCTATATTAATAAGACATAATGCAAACATGGTTTGCCTTGTATTAATTCATTATGTGTTTCGATGTTTCGTAATGAATTTGGAAGGGTTCGTATATTATTGTAATCTAAAAGTTAAACTTTATCTTTTGGAACAAGTATTTAGTTGCTGCCTTTTAAAACAAAGAGTTTTGAAGTGTTCTTGAAGCACTAGTCAATTCAAAGTGCTAATAATCTGGAGGTATTGCCTAATGAGATTTTGATAAACACTTGGTTTTCAGTTCTGTAATATAATATTTAGTTTAATTATAAGAATTATTTGAGGATATATAGGCATCCTGCCTATACTTTGTATGTCCACTTTGAAACTAATCGATATTTTGTTTAAGTTAATTATTGTAAGATGTCAGTTTTGAGTTTTCTTTTATGTGATGTATCTAGGAGTGGCCACAACATCTTGAATACTTAATATAAAATAAATTGAGTTATTTAATCACATAAAGTTTAGTGGTTAAAGATTATAATGATATCTATTTAGTACAGTTATCTTATTAAAATGGTAACTCGGCCCTACAGGGAGGTAACTATTTTGGTGAGATTAATTTGAATGAGATAGTAAACTTTTAAGTTAAAAATTATCTCATGCCCACATGTACGGATTAATTTTTAAGTGTTTTGGTTTACTAGTCTAATGAAGTAACGTAAATTTTATGCATGAGTTGCAACCTCTGCACAGAGGATCTAGAGTTTACTTAGAATCGGTATTTTACGCGATTCACTTTTGATGGATTGTACTTCATAACTTATGTATGATTATCCTTGTTTTGCAGACTTTACAACTTTTCCTACCACTGTTTTTAATGAGAATGCTCGAATTCCAATGCTTTCTGGTGACAATTATACTGAATGGAAGGAGAAAGTCCTTCTCAATTTACGGTGCTCGGATCTGGACCTGACACTCCGTGTGGGTGAACCACCTATTCCCACGAAATCAAGTACGCCAGCGACTAAGGCTGATTATGAGCTGTGGGAGCGATCCAATCGCTTAAGTTTAATGATCATAAAAGCCCACGTAAGCCAAAGCATTAGGGGTTCTATCCCTAATAGAAATAAGGTCAAAGCTTACATGAAGGCAATCAATGAACAATTCGTAAGCTCTGACAAGGTTTTGGCCAACACCCTTATGAAGAGGCTCTTAAGTATGACTTTTGACAGAAGTCGTACAGTGTGTGAGCACATTATGGAGATGAGAGACATTGCTGCTAAACTCAAGTCCCTTGAGGTTGATATGTCTGAACCATTTTTTGTGCATTTCACTCTCAGCTCACTTCCCGCGGAATATGGTCCGCTTAAGATTTCTTACAACACACATAAGGATAAATGGTCAATCAATGAACTTTTGACTAGGTGTGTTCAAGAAGAAGAGAGGTTGAAGCATGAGACACCTGAAAGTGTTAATTCTGGTGCTACAATTCACATTGCCAAAATCATGCTGGGCTTTTTAACTCAGAGGAAGCCGATAGGAAGTGAACAATACGTCTATTCTGGCAATAGGACGCGTTCACGTGTGGAAGGTGTTGATACCCAATTTTTCCCTATAATATTTTTCAAATGCATATATACCTTTAAAACTATGCATTAGCATCAATTGATATTTTTTCATAATTTCTATATTTTTTTAAAAATTAATTTATCCCAATATTTTACTCATATAAATAATTACAAATTGCATCACAAATGACTTTAGAACAATTTCATGGTTTAATTTTGCTATATATATTTATATTAAGCTCAAATTATTTCATAAGTAGCCATATTTACATTTTTTGGTTACAATTGCAATAACTTTGCGATTATGGCCCATGCATGCATTATTGCATTATTTTACCAGAAAATAGCTTGTTGCATTTTTAAAATATTGAGTAATTATTTTAAAGCATTTTTATGCATGAAAATTATTTCTTGTAATTGGTTAATTATTTTTATAAAATATTTTTTATAAATTATTTGGGTTAACAAATAACCCTTTTTATTTCAGAATTAACCCTTTTAAAACCAGCCCAAAACCCCTTTGGCCCAATCTGCATACACCCGACCCAATAACCCCATTTAATTGTTGTCGGTGACCATTTTGATCAACGTTCCATGATTAAACTTACCTTAATTAATCCCTAACTAATCCTAACCCCTCCCATTTCTCTCAATCCGCCGTCACCCGCTTCTCTCACCCCTCCAACTCTCTCACAACTCACCTTAACCCTAATCGCCGTCACCGGCGAGAACCTACCTTCTATGGTGTTTCCGTGCCTTCTCCGACCACCACTGGTCTCCTATACTCCATGGATCTTCAATTTCATGGGTCCTTGAGAAGATATCAAGGAAAGCCAACTTGTTCTGGTTTGAAACATGTTTACCGGCCTGTCTCAGGCCATTTTCGTTTGTAAGTAAGGATTTCCTCTTTTTTTTATTATGAATCCATGAGTTTTTAACCGATTCTGTTCATCTCTACTATTTTCTGAAAACCATAGTTCGATACTGTCAATTCTTCTCAAATCTTTATAGATTTGAGGTGATTCGAATGTTGCTAGGTGTTTTCCTTTAAAATCTCTTGTTTTAATTAACTATTCGATTTTTAATGACTCTTTCTAAAACTAGGGTTCATCCCAGACTTTGCTTCAAAGATTTTGCTAACTTCTCGGTATTTAATTAATGGTTTGTTCATCATCTTGACTAATTTTCGCATGAATGTTCAAACCCTAGACGATTCTGTGTGATATGCTGATTTCTTTTCGATATTTTTGGTTATTTCTGAGATGCTAGTCATATTCATTTCCATCTCTTGGATTCAAATGTTTCCCCTGTTAAAACTAGTATTCTTTGGGATTTTTGCCCTAATAGATCTCTATTACTGGTGCGAACCTGATTTTTTTGTTAATCATGTATTTCTGTGAGGTTTTACTTAGTCGATTTCTATTTAGAGAATCTGAGTAATTCTTGCCCATAAAATCATTATTTTTGAAGATTTGTTTTTTACTGATTATCTCCTAAGGTGGAGTACGATGGTTCCGCTTTACAAGAACAAATGTGATATCTAAAATTGCAACAATTATAGGGGTATCAAGTTTTTGAGTCACACCATGAAGGTTTGGGAGAGAGTGGTGGAGGTCAGGGTGAGGAGGTACGTGTCCATTTCCGAGAATCAGTTTAGATTTATGCTGGGGCGTTCAACTACGGAAGCGATTCATCTGGTAAGGAAATTAGTGGAGAAGTACAGGGAAAGGAAGACGGATTTGCATATGGTGTTTATTGACCTTGAGAAAGCATACGATAAAGTTCTGAGAGAGGTCTTGTGGAGGTGTTTGGAGGCTAGCGGCGTTTCGGTAGCATACATTAGGGTGATTAAGGATATGTATGATGATGCTAAGACTCGGGTGAGGATTGTGGGTGGTGACTCGCACCATTTCCCTGTGGTGACGGGGTTGCACCAAGGATCGGCTCTTAGTCCTTTTTTTTTGCCTTGGCGATGGATGTACTGTCGTGTCACATACAAGGGGAGATGCCTTGGTACATGCTCTTTGCCGATGATATCGCGTTGATTGATGAGACTCGTAGCAGAGTTAACGCGAGGTTGGAGGTTTGGAGACAGACCTTGGAGTCTAAAGGTTTCAAA
>ML313637.1:0-25869 GCA_005239505.1 Nicotiana paniculata
AGGGGTTGGGGGAAGATAAGAAATATGAGCACAACCATGAAAGTGACCATCTTGACCACCACATATATCACACACATTCCACACATAAGAGTGATTTGGTGCACATAACTCGCTCTCGGGAATATTTTGATAATTTTGCCCTGGGTGGTTTCCTCCATAATATGCATAACGAGGATCAAAAGTAGAATTACCAACATCCAAACTCTCATAATTCCANAAATCAAATACTAAAAAAAATCAAACTTGAAACCTAGAACTATGTACACCGACAGCTACAATATGTATGAAATCAAAGAAAATCGACTATAGTTAAGAATTTTCCTTCAACTACACTTGATAATATCGTTAAGTCCCCGAAAACGGCGCCAAAATTTGATCACGCTCAACTATGTCTACTAAAAGTTTAAGCGGGCGTTGCAAATATAATCCGGGGTATTAAGCCTAGAGTCGATCCCACAGGGAATTAACGTATCAAGCAAGCCGTCAGAATACGAACTTTTACTTAATCAACTTTCTCAAGAATTTTGAATATCAATTGGTAATGTTTTACTACTTCTACTAAACAANAATAGTTTGATTAGACTATCAATCATGAACACTCTAGCTACCATAAATCTCTCTTAAGTAATTATGATAATTTACTAGACGCACTCTCTCAAGTTACGCTAGCTAGATTGCATTACAGTTCACTTTAGATTGCACCCGAGGTATCGTTATTTCTAATCCAACCTCTAAACCCTCGGTTATGACTTTCGTCTATACTCCGGGAGTGATGTTGTTCAAACAACTACCTAAATATGCACTCTCTCTCAAGTAGATACATAATAAATAGGAACAACTAATTGAGGGCCCTTCAATCAACTACAACAAGAACGTAGTTGAACAAATAGAGTTTAATCAACCAATCAAAGCTATATTAATATCACAATAAGTTCATCCCCAAACGGGTTCCACCAAAACCCTAGATTAAAGAAATTAGCTACTCATGCTCATCATAATCAAATCCAAAATAACTTGCATAATTAAATTACAGAGTAATGAATAAAGGATGTAAAAATCAATGTTTTGATCTTCTGAGTAGTGTTCCGCAGGCTTCTCTTGTCTCTAATGGCATCTCCCCTCAAAGTTGTGTTTTTGGATCTATTTATATTTTTGGGACAAACCCTAAACGTGTAGGAGACTTCTATTCAAATCAGAAAACACTTAAAATCTTCAAAACTCGGATTGGGCCGGACCAGGGACCAGGCTTTATGGCCCAAACGCCCGGATAAAGCCTGGTCAGGCCTGGTGTTAGGGCTCAAACACCCCCCAAATGCCTGGTCCTACCAGGCTTTATTGCCCAAACGCCCGCATAAAGCCTGGTATGACCAGGCTTTACAGCTCAAACGCCCGGCTATAGCCCGATTCACTCCTTTTCGCCTCTTGAGCGTATTTTCGACGTTTATGCATCCATTTAGCTCGGCTTCCATCTCCAATTCACCTACACATGAAATAGACTCCATTATGCACATACAAAGTGTATTTTTACCATTAACGCACATAAAATGTAAGGCACATAATGTGTTAAACCATGAATTCTAGCCACACATCACTGGCTAACTTCATACTCAAAGCATCGGCCACCACATTGGCCTTTCCCGGATGATATAAGATGGTGATGTCATAGTCTTCCAACAGCTCCAACCATCTCCTCTGCCTCAAATTCAACTCCTTCTGCTTGAACAAATATTGCAAACTCTTGTGATCCGTGAACACCTCACAAGACATGCCATATAAATAATGCCTCCAAATCTTCAGCGCGTGAACAATGGCTGCTAGCTCCAAATCATGAACTGGATAATTCTTCTCGTGGATCTTCAACTGACGCGAAGCATATGCAATAACCTTTCCACCCTGCATCAACACTGCACCAAGTCTAACCTGAGATGCATCACAATACACGGTATATAGCCCTGAACCTGTGGGAAACCAACACCGGTGTAGTGGTCAAGGTTGTCTTGAGAATATGAAAGCTTTCCTCACACTCATCTGACCACCTAAACTGGGCATCCTTCTGAGTCAACCTGGCCATCGGGGCTGCAATATATGAAAAACCTTCCACAAACCGAGGATAGTAATCTGCTAAGCCCAAGAAATTCCAAATCTCTGTACCTGATGTGGTCTAGACCAATCCTTGTCTGCTAAAATCTTCTTGGGATCCACCTGGATACCCTCAGATGATACAACATGACCCAGGAATGCAACTGAGCACAACCAGAACTCACACTTAGAAAACTTGACATACAACTGTCTGTCCCTCAGAGTCTGAAGAACTACTCGAAAGTACTGCTCGTGCTCCTCCTGGCTGCGGGAATAGATCAGAATATCATCAATGAAGACAACCACGAAGGAATCCAAATAAGGCCTGAACACTCGGTTCAACAAGTCCATGAAAGCTGCTGGGGCATTTGTCAACCTGAATGACATCACTAAGAACTCATAATGCTCGTACCGAGTGCGAAAAGTTGCCTTAGGGACATCGGATGCCCTAATCCTCAACTGATGGTAGCCAGACCTCAAATCGATCTTCAAAAATACCTTGGCACCCTAAGCTGATCAAAAAAATCATTGATTCGCAGCAATGGATACTTGTTCTTGATGGTAACCTTGTTCAATTGTCGATAATCTATACACATCCTCATCGACCCATCCTTCTTCTTAACAAACAACACTGGTGCACCCCCAAGGCGAGACACTAGGCATAATGAAGCCTTTATCAAGCAAATCCTGCAATTGTTCTTTCAACTCCTTCAACTCTGGCGGGGCCATACGATATGACGGAACAGAAATGGGTTGAGTGACTGGAGCCAAATCAATGCAAAAGTCAATATCCCTGTCGGGTGGCATACCCGACAGGTCTGCAGGAAACACCTCTGGAAACTCACGGACTATGGGCACAGACTCCATATAAGGAACCTCGGCACTAGAATCACGAACATAAGTCAAATAGGCCAAACACCCCTTCTCGACCATGCGCCGAGCCTTCATATATGAGATAAGCCTGCTGGAAGAATGACCAGGAGTCCCCCTCCACTCTAGTTGAGGCGACCCCGGCAATGCTAATGTCACGGTCTTGGCATGACATTCCAGTATACCATGATAAGGTGACACCCAATACATCCCCAAAATAACATCAAATCTACCATATCCAGGAGTAGAAGATCTATATTGGTCTCAAGACCACCAATAACAACTACACATGAACAGTAGACACGATCTACTACAATAGAATCACACACCGGTGTAGACACATATATAGGAGTACTCAGAGAATCACGAGGCATAACCAAATAAGGAGCAAAATTAGATGACACATAGGAATATGTGGACCCTGGATCAAATCAAACTGAAGCATCCCTGCTGCAAACTGAAACCATACCTGTGATAACTACATCGGAGGCCTCACCCTCACGTCTGGATGGAATAGCATAACATCGGGGCTGGACCCCACCAATCTGAACTAAATCCTTGGGACGGCCTCCTACTTACTGACCTCTACCTCTAGCGGCCTGGCCTCCACCTCTAATGGCCTGACCTCCACCTCTACACCTCGACCCCTACCTTTAGCTGGCTGAGCAGGTGGTGGAACACCTGGTACTGGAACCATGGCACGAGAACCCTGGTGCTGAGAACTGCTCGAAGCTCGAGGGCAAAATCTAGCAATGTGCCTCTGATCACCACAAGTATAAAAAGCCCTCGGCTGCTGACCCTGAAATTGACCCTGACGACCTGAGTAACCACCCTGAAAACCTTGAATCGGCGGTGCACTGATAGGAGCTGATGGTGCACTGTAGGGAAACTGATAAGAATACTACATATGAGAACCACAACCACCTAAAGCACTGCAAGAAACCTGAAGTGCCGAATGAAACGTCCTAAGAGGATGGCCCCTACCAAAAGAATCCTTGCCTCCAGATGAGGCGCCACTGAACCTGCCAAAATGATGGTGTCTCTTGTCAGACCCCTGACCACCCCCCTGCAACAGAACCATCTCAACTCGTCTGGCCACATTGGCTGCATCCTGGAAAGAAATCTCACTCCCTGTCTCCTTGGCCATCTGCAATCTGATCGACTGAGCTAGCCCCTCAATAAATCTCCTCACCCTCTCTCGCTCAGTGGGAAGTATCATTATAGCATGTCGGGCCAAGGTAAAAAATCTGGTCTCGTACTGAGTGACGGTCATAGAGCCCTGCTGGAGACGCTCAGACTGCCTCCGTAGATCCTCCCTCTGAGTGATAGGAAGAAACTTCCAGAAATATCTTAGTGAACTGAGCCCAAGTCAAGGCCGGTGATCCCACTGGTCTTGCCAAACAATAATCTCTCCACCAAGTCTTGGCGGGACCTGACAGACAAAAGGTAGCAAAGTCGACCCCATTGGTCTCCACTATCCCCATGTTCCGTAGAACCTCATGGCAGCTATCCAAATAGTCCTGGGGATCCTCTGACGATGCACCGTTATAAGTAGTAGTGAAAAGCTTGGTGAACCTATCCAACCTCCACAAAACATCAGCAGACATAGCTGCTCCATCACCGGTCTGAGCCATAATACCCAGCTGGCTGAGCTACTAGAGTCTGAAACTGAGAAGCCAACTGCTCCGGAGTGCGAGTAGCGGGAGTCTGGGCTCCTCCCCCATCCTGAGAGATGGCTGGTGCTGCAGGAAGAAAACCTGCCTGAGCGACACTCTCCATGAGGGCCATTAGCTGGAACAAAGCGTCCTGGAGTACTAGGGTGGCAATGAACCCCTCGGGAACCTGAGCTGGCCCAATCGGGACAGTCTGGGCAGGAACCTCATCGGCAAACTCTACCTGAGGCTCCGCCACTGGGGCTGCTGCTCTGGGCTGAGCTATGCCCCTGCCTCGGCCTCGTCCTCATCCTCGGCCCCTCGTAGGAGCTGCAACTGGAGACTCGGGCTTAAGATCAGTGGATGACGAAGCACGTGTTCTCACCATCTGCGAGAGAATAGAATAGAAATTCAGTTAGCATTCAGAATTCAAATCGCACGACAGAGAAGAATAGATGTGAAGTTATTCCTAAACTCTGCAGCCTCTAGGGGATAAGCATAGACGTCTCCATACCGATGCCTCAGACTCTACTAAGCTTGTCCGTGAATTTGTGAGACCTAAGCAACCTAGTGCTCTGATACCAACTTGTCACGACCCGAATTTCCCACCGTCGGGATCGTGATGGCGCCTAACGTTGAACCCGTTAGAAAAGCCAATGTGAATTTTTAATTTATCATATTCCTTTAGTATTATCTAATAATATGTGAAATACTACATTTATCATAAATAAATAAAAAATACGAAATGAAGTAAGGTATATAAACTCAAACTGATGCCTTTACGAAATTTCACAAAAAAACTAATCCCAGAATTTTGGGGTCACAAACTCACGGAATGTCTATGAATAATACATATAAAGGTCTGAATGAAATACATACATCTGTTTCTGAAATAACTGGAATAGAATACAAAAGAAGTAGGAAGGGACGCCAAGGCCTGCGGACGTCTGCAGGACTACCTCAGGGTCTCCACTGGACTGAAGGCAGCAACCTCGATCTACGGTCTGTAGGGTCCTACGCCGGGATTTGCACGAAAGTGCAGAGTGTAGAATCAGTACAACCTACCCCATGTACTGAGTAAGTGTTGAGCCTAACCTCCGCGAAGTAATGACGAGGCTAGGACACGACAACCAAAGCCAACCTGTGCAGTCTAATAGTATGCGGAGAAAAATAATACAACTAGAAATAAGCAGTTAAGCATAAAGGAAAAAGGGAACATGTTGAGGGGAGGAAATATCAAATAATGAAAATAATGAGGTAAGGCACAATTTAGTTACCATTTTAAGCAACGGAATAGTAATACGAAAACAAGTGCACGGCATCACCCTTCGTGTTTTTACTCTCGTACTCACCATCAGAATCAATATATTCGGCACGACATCACCCTTTATGCTTTTATCTCACAATATCATGGTACGGCATTATCCTTCGTGCATTATCTCTCATATCATGGAACGGAATCACCTTTCGTGCATTAACATTCACTCAAAATCTCACGCACGGCATCACCCTTCGTGATTTTACACTCTTCCTCACCCAAGCACATCAAATGACATCAATCCAACAAGTAAAAATAACGGAGTAACATAAAATAAAACCATAACGTCCCGGCAAGGGAGCCAACAGTGGAATTAATACCATCCCGGCAATGGAAAATAGCTATATCCAATCTCACTTAGTACATAACTTCACATAAAAATCTTCAACTGCAACTAATACTCAACACCATTCAATATCAAGGAATTTCCACCAACATGGATAACTATAAAGTGAAACTCAAGTATTACTTACGGAAAATCATATAAATCACAATATTCGACTCACGGGGATGCTTGACACCAATGTATGGGTACTCTTCACCTCACATATACGTTGAACATGATACTTACACATAGAAATTAGGACACAACACTTATTCCCTCAAGCTAAGTTTAAGCCAAACACTTACCTCAAATTCCACGACCAAACTCAAGCCTCGATTACCCCTTTCCCTTTTAAATTTGACTCAAATTCACTTGTATCTAGACATATTCAACTCAATAACATCAATAAATGCCAAACAATTCCATCACAATGCTTTATTATAGGTTTTACATCATTCTTTCTAAAAAGTAAAAAATCGACCCCGGGCCCGCTCGGTCAAAATACGAGATTCGGACCAAAATCCGATCACCCATTCACCCACGAGCCCGAATATGTAATTTGTTTCGGAATCCGACCCCAAACCGAGGTCTAAATTCCCAAATTTGTAAAATCCCTAATTCTCCAAAAATTCCTAATTTCTACCCTTGAAGAACAAGATTTAGGCCTAGAAATCTAATGGGTGTTAATGGAAAATGAAGAAAATGAGATTAGAAACACGAACCTATGACTTGGTGATGAAATCCCTCTTCAAAAATCGCCCAAGGTCGGATTCTATGGAAGAAAATATGAAAATGGGATCTATTCCCGTGTTTGCTACTGTTTTTAAAAGACTGGGCAAAATATAGCCGATGCGTTCACGAACAGTGCAGTGCGTTCGCATAGGCTTGACTTCACTGGCCTATGCGTTAGCGAGCCACGTTCGCACATGGTTAAATCTACCCAGCCCCCAGCTCCCCTCTTAAGCTATGCGTTCGCACTGGACAAGCCGCGTTCGCACAGGGTTGCCCTTGCCCAACTGTGCCTTCGCAAGCCACTCTATGCGATCGCATAGAGTAAATCCCAGGCCCCTCCCGCTGCTCAGTGGGTTCGCGTGGGTTTCCACGCGTTCGCATAGGGTAAAAACCCAAACACCAGCAAACAACAAAAACATCAGATTTTTTCTAAGTCCAAACCACCCCGACACCTATCCGAAACTCACCCGAGCCCTCAGGTCTCCAAACTAAACATGCACACAACCTCAAAAACATCCTACAGACTTACTCATGCGATCAAATCGCCAAATTAACATCTTAAAAAATGAATTTAGCATTAAAATCAAAGAAAAATTTCAAAACTTCCAAAGTATCAAATTTCACAACTACGGGTCCGAATCACATCAAATGACCTCCGTTTCTTACCAAATTTTAAAGACATATCATAATTATCATATTGAACCTGTATCAGGCTCCGGAACCAAAATACGGGCCCGATACCATACATTTCAAATATAACCAAATTTCCAAAAACTTTTATATTTTCAGTAAAATAATTTCTTTCAAAAATTTATTTCTCGGGCTTGGGACCTCGGAATTCAATTTCGGGCATACGCCCAAGTCCCATATTTTCCTACGGACCCTGTGGGACCGTCGAATAACGGGTCCGGATCCGTTTACCAAAATATTGACTGAAGTCAACTTAAATTCAATATTAAAGGTCAATTTAGCATTTTTCAATTTTTCATATAAAAACTTCCCGGCTATGCCCGTGATGTGCACGCAAAACGAGGTGAGATAAAAGTAGATTTTTAAAGCCTCGAAACACCGTTTTAACTTATAAAAATGAGAGATGACTTTTTGGGTCATCACAATTAGGAAAATAAGTAAATGAGTTTTCATAAATAGTAGAGAATTAATTAAATGAATGTTTCTAAATAGTAAAAAATAATTAAATGACTAATTTGTCTAGTGTAAACTTTAATCTTGAAGGGTAAAAGAGGCAAACGACATTTCACTAAGGGTCTTCGTACTTTTAATATAGTACTAGTCTCTATGCTCGTGCGATGCATAAAATATTTTGTGTCATATGCAAGATCCAGCTCATTTATATTTAATACTTATGGTCACACTATGTAATTACCTAATATTTAATAATTTGAGTATATGGAAGTCAATTTTAATAGAGAAAACAGAGAATAAAAACTCATTTAGTTATTTCTGCCTTTCATGGCATTATAACTTACAAAATTTTGTAGCTAAAAATTAAAAATTTCTTAACCATATAAATATTAAAAAAAACACATGTTATCGCTATAAAATTCTTCAATTTTATTCTTGCAAAGCTTTTTATCCTGAAAATTGATACGACAAAAAGCTATTAGCAAACCTAATGTAACATTCTCTAAATAAATACATGCGGTTGAAAAACATAAGTATGATTTAATACATTCGTTACATGTTGGAACTAAAGTCTAATAGAAGAACTTTAATAGATTCTTGATATACTAATGGAAGAATGACATTGTATGACACATACTTTAAGAGAAACCATTATTTAATTTTGTGGCTATTGTTCATATGTATCAAAGACGATGCAATCTGACTCCTATTCAAATTGAGACTCATTCAGCAAAAGATTTCCTTTGTCTGCTGATTATTTATTCATTAAAAGTTAAGTATGACTAAGCTAACCTTATGAATTTTAAAGCCACAATGCTGCAAAGAATGAGTCCCAACTCCAGGATCTTACTCTTCTCGTCTCTCGTTTGGAATGCCAGCATAATTCAAGTTCTTGTTTCAACTTACTATGCTTTATTCCATCACTTGGCTTGTTGATGTCTTGCGTATTTTTGAACCTAGTCGAAATTGTGCTTACTTCTCAGGAATTTCAGCATAAACCCTTGATCTCCAACAAGGTTGGAGTAAGTCCTCCTTCATGTAGAATCTATATTCAAGGTATTTTATGTGGCCTTTCGAATATACGCTTGCATGTATGGTAGTTGTGTATGGTCGAAAATCGGAGAGCCGGATTTCAAGGTCTTAATCGAACCCCGAGCTCGAGTTCGGGCAACTCGAAGAAGGGATCATGTCCGGCTGAAAGATGCGCATCTTTGGGGAGCAAATCGGAGGCCCAACATGCTCTATCTCGAGATAGTATCATCTCGAACACACTCAAGAAAGAGCGGGAATTTCTCTGGGGCATAAAGGTCAATGCGTAAATTTCGGGATACATTCGTACAAATCCGTACTAGGTAATTATATAGCTGTACCAATAGGATTTTTTACTGTAAATAGAAATGTACCTTATTTGGGGATTCCCCTCCTATATAAAGGGGACCCCAATCATTTATAAGGATCATCTTATCACTACAAAAAGAATATACTATCTCACTTTTTCTTGTTTATTGTGCTTCAGAATTATTCTTCAGCTTTAAAGCTCTTACTTTATTGTTCTTGCTTTAATCATCTCTAACCCACCTCGAGGTCATCGAGAGCATCGAGCTCGAGGTCCCCGCTGCTCTAGTAACATTGGTTTGGTTCATCAGTCCTACTTATTTAAACTCTATATTACTTGCTTATTAATTAGTATTGAACTAGATCACGTATCTTTAAAATCACATATCAAATTTAATTGTTACTTGTATTTTTCAAGGTAAACAGTTTGGCGCCCACCGTGGGGCTAAAGATAATAGTGATTACTTCAGTGCTAGTTTTTTGATAACACACATTATTCTTCACACTTTTTCTTGTCAAAGATTCTTTGATCTTAGGCTGAAACATGTCGAACTCAGCAAACACACCAGTTCATGGTAATGACGGCCTCAGATTACACGGGGAGAACAAAAATGCAGCATCTTCAGGAGCCGGTATGCCACCGCTCAACCCTGGGGTAGCACCAGTTCCTAACCTAGTCGATGTTGGTTCACACATTGCTATAAACGTCGATTTGGGCACGGACGTCAGATAAAGCGTGGGTGGAGAAGTTCAACCCAGTGGCCCAAGAACACAGGGTCGAAGAGATGGGGAAGTCAGTCTCCAAGTGATTTTTGAAATGTTACAGGCGCAACAGATTGCCCTCGCTCAGTTGCAAAGCCAGCAAAGGACTCTGAGTATGGTGGGACCAGAAACTACTCATCGTGTTCAACCAGTCTCGAAAAGGTCGAGCAATAATGGATCAGGAACTGACCTCAAAATCATGAGAATGTTCGAAGAAATCACAAAGAGGAACGAGTCGGGAGAGAAAAAGGTCGAGGAAAACGATAAAAAAGTGGAAACGTACAACTCGAGGGTCGACCAAATACCAGGAGCACCTCCGATTTTGAAAGGACTGGACTCTAAGAAATTTGTGCAAAAACCTTTCCCCCCGAGTGCGGCCCCGAAGCCTATTCCGAAGAAGTTTCGCATGCTCAATATTCCCAAATATAACGGAACAACCGATCCCAACGAGCACATCACCACATAAACTTGTGGTATAAAGGGAAATGATTTGGAGGACGACGAGATCGAGTCTGTTCTGCTAAAAAAGTTTGGAGAAACTATATCCAAAGGAGCCGTGATTTGGTACCATAACCTGCCCCCGAACTCTATTTATTCGTTTGCCATGTTGGCAGATTCATTTGTAAAGGCACATGCTGGTGCCATAAAGGATGCAACAAGAAAGTCATATGTTTTCAAGATTAAACAAAGGAACAATGAGATGCTAAGGCAATTTGTATCTCGATTTCAGTTGGAACGAATGGAGTTGCCACCAGTCTCCGATGACTGGGATGTTCAAGCCTTTACCCAGGGTTTGAATGAGCGGAGCTCGATAGCATCAAACAATTGAAACAAAACTTGATCGAGTATCCCGCCGTGACTTGGGCAGATGTGCACAACAGATACCAGTCGAAGATTAGGGTCAAAGATGATCAGTTGGGAGCCCCCTCGGGCTCGGTCTATCCAAGCAGGTTAGCAATAAAATATTTGAGAGAAGTAGTAGACAGGTAATCGAGACTGAATCAGACGTACATCAAAGATCGAAGGAGCATCTCGAGGCGTAACGTACCTTGGAATGATCGAAGAGCAGATCGAGGTCAGAATTCTAGGGGGCTCATGAGTAAGACAGGGTTTGACATGAACTCGGGACTGGTAGAGGCACCCCGATTATCAGAATATAACTTTAGTGTCGATGCCTCGGGTATCGTCTCGGCCATTGGGAAAATCAAAGATACCAGATGGCCTAAACCTATACAAACTGATCCTTCTCAGAGGAATACCAACCTAATGTGCAAGCATCATGGCACACACAGGCACATGACCGAGGATTGCAGGCAACTAAGAGAGGAGGTAACCCGATTGTTCAATGAAGGGCATCTTCGAGAATTTCTCAGCGACATGGCCAAAAAACATTTCAGAGAAACAGATTCCAACAGGAAAAATGAACCGAAGGAACCTCAACATGTTATTCACATGATCATCGGAGGAGTCGACGTCCCACAGGGACCCATATTCAAACACACAAGAGTATCAATCACGAGGGAGAAGCAGACTCGGGACTACATGCCCGAAGAAACCCTCACATTCAGTGAGGAAGACACCGAAGGCTTATCTCAGCCTCACAACGATGCACTGGTAATCTCTATTCTTTTAAATAAAGTTCAAGTTAAACGTGTTCTTGTGGATCCAGGTAGCTTGAAAAATATAATCAGGTCGAGGTTCGTGAAGCAGCTCGGGCTGCTTGACCAAATCATAGCAGCATCTCGAGTCTTGAATGGCTTCAACATGGAAAGTGAAACAACGAAGGGGGAAATCATCCTCCCAGTAAACGTGGCCGGAACCATACAAGACACAAAGTTTCATGTCATCGAAGGTGACATGAGGTATAATGCTTTGCTTGGAAGCCGTGGATCCACAACATGAGGGAAGTACCATCAAATCTCCATCAAATGATGAAGTTCCCAACAAAAGATAACATGAAAACGGTATATGGGGAGCAACATGCAGCTAAGGATATGTTTGCAATCCATGAAGTGACACCAGTATCGATGCCATCTACATCAGAAAAGTCAATCAACAAGAACAAACAGGTAGCCAAATAGTAATTACATTTTATATCCTCGGTTGAGCCTGGGGAACAGGTGGTCGAGGACGAAGAGGAATATTTCCTTAATCCTCGAGCTTTCGTCACCCCCGAGGAGTCAGATGCGATGAAGTCCACGGTCAAGGAACTTGAGCAGGTGATATTGATCGAGTATCTTCCAAAACGAAAGGTATACCTGGGGACGGGATTAACCCCCAAACTCAGTAAAAAACTCATTCAATTCCTTATTGATAACATTGATTGCTTTGCTTGGTCCCACTTAGATATGACAGGGATCCCACCGGAGATAACAACTCATCGACTAAGCGTCGATCCTAGATTTAAACCAGTGAAACGAAAGAGGAGGCCTCAGTCCGAGGTAAAGCACGCATTCATCAAAGGCGAGGTAACCAAACTCCTTAAAATAGGGTCCATTAGGGAAGTTAAGTATCCCGAGTGGCTAGCTAATGTAGTAGTAGTCCCCAAAAAGGGGAAACAAACTTAGAATGTGTATAGACTATAAAGATTTGAACAAAGCATGCCCTAAAGACTCTTTCCCATTGCCCAACATCGATCGATTGATCGATGCCACGGCCGTCCATGAGATCCTTACTTTTCTCGATGCCTACTCCGGGTACAATCAAATTCGAATGAACCGGAGGACCAGGAAAAAGTCAGCTCGGGCAAGTTCTTAGGATTCATGGTGTCGAACAGAGGGATCGAGATTAACCCCGAAAAAATCAAAGCCATCGAGGAAATCACCGTCGTAAACAATGTGAAAGTTGTACAACGGTTAACCGGACAGATAGCTGCCCTAGGTCGATTTATCTCGAGATCATCGGATCGGAGTCATAATTTCTTCTCCTTACTCAAGAAAAGGAATGACTTTGCATGGACTCCGGAGCGTCAACAAGCCTTGGAAGAATTAAAATAATATCTCTCGAGCCCACCCTTTCTTCATACTCCGAAGGAGGATGAAAAGCTCTACTTATATTTAGTCGTGTCCAAGGTAGCGGTAAGTGGCGTGTTGGTTCGAGAAGTACAAGGTACGCAATTTCTTGTTTATTATGTAAGCCGGACCCTAGGAGATGCTGAAACCAGGTACCCTCATTTAGAAAAGTTAGCTCTTGCATTAGTAAGTGCGTATAGAAAATTAAAACCATATTTTTAATTCCATCCCATATGTGTATTAACAACGTACCCGCTTCGAAATATCTTGCATAAGCCCGAATTATGGCCGATTGGCCAAATGGACCATCGAACTTGGAGGGTATGATATCGAATATCAACCCCGAACAACTATCAAGTCTCAAATTTTGGCAGACTTCGTGGACAATTTCACACCTGCCCTCGTACCCGAAGTAGAAAAGGAACTCTTGCTAAAAATGGGTACATCATCGGGGATATGGACCCTCTTTACAGACGGTGCCTTAAATATGTCTAGGCTCGGTATAGTTTTAAAACCACCTACGGGCAGCATCATTAGGTAATCTATCAAAACCTCGAAATTGACTAACAATGAGGCCGAGTATAAGACCATGATTGCAGGTCTCGAATTAGCCAAGGGCCTGGGAGAAGAGGTCATTGAGGCCAAGTGTGACTCTCTTTTGGTAGTAAACCAAGTGAACGGGAGCTTTGAGGTTCGAGAAGACAGAATACAAAGGTACTTAGACAAACTTCAAGTGACATTGCATCGGTTCAAGGAATGGATACTAGACCATGTACCTCGAGAACAGAATAGCGAGGCCGATGCACTCGCAAATTTAGGGTCGTCGATCGAAGAAGATGACATTGTCCTGGGGACTGTCGTCAAACTGTCAAGGTTGGTGGTCGAAGAAGGCCATGCATAAATAAATTCAACAAGTTTGACATGGGATTGGAGGAATAAGTACGTCGAGTACTTGAAGAATGTGAAGCTCCCCTCAGACCCAAACGAGTCAAGGGCCTTA
The DNA here is from genome assembly GCA_005239505.1 of Nicotiana paniculata. NCBI lineage: Eukaryota > Viridiplantae > Streptophyta > Magnoliopsida > Solanales > Solanaceae > Nicotiana > Nicotiana paniculata. Next base: position 14,228 of record ML313637.1, read on the forward strand.
CGAGCCAAAGCAGCTCGATTCTCACTTGATGAAAATGGAACATTATATAGAAGAACCTTTGATGGACCACTGGAAGTATGTTTGGTACCGGGGGACATCGATTATGTACTGCGAGAAATCCACGAAGGCACTTGTGGGAATCACTCTGGTGCCGATTCTTTGGTTCGCAAGGTTATCAAAGTAGGGTATTATTGGGATAACATGAAAAAAGATACCAAGGAGTTCGTTCGAAGGTGTGATAAATGCCAAAGGTTCGCACCGATGATCCATCATCCCGATGAACAACTCCATTCGATCATATCCCCATGGCCATTCATGAAATGGGGGGTGGACATCGTCGGCCCCCTACCAACGACGCCAGGTAAAGCTAAATTTATTTTGTTTATGACTGACTACTTTTCAAAATGGGTAGAAGCGCATGCCTTAGAATAAATATGATAAAAAGAGGTCATCGACTTCATATGGGACCACATTGTATGCCGGTTCGGGATACTCGCTGAGATAGTATGCGACAATGGGAAGCAGTTCATCGGCAGCAAAGTGACAAAACTCCTCGAGGACCATAAAATCAAAAAGATTCTATCAACGCCCTATCACCCAAGCACAAATGGCCAGGCCGAGTCCTAAAACAAAACCATCATTCAAAACTTGAAGAAAAGGTTGGACGGTGCAAAGGGAAAATGGAGAGAAGTATTTCTCGAGGTGCTATGGGCATATCGAACGACGTCAAAGTCGAGTACGGGGGAAACCCCGTTTTCTTTGGTATATGGGTCCAAAGCGTTGATTCCGGTCGAGGTCGGGGAACCTAGCGTCAGGTTTCAACATACCACCGAGGGTTCGAACCACGAGGCCATGAACACTAGCCTCCAGTTTCTAGATGAAAAACGTGAAGCTGCACTAGTTCGAATGGCCGCACAAAAGCAAAGGATCGAGAGGTATTACAACAGAAGGGCAAACCTTCGTCATTTCGGAGTCGGGGACTTGGTCCTAAGGAAAGTCACCCTCAATACTCGAGACCCAAATGAAGGGAAACTAGGCCCCAATCGGGAATGACCGTACCGAGTCCTCGGAGTCATAGGAAAAGGATACTACAAACTTAGAACAATGGAAGGCGAACAACTACCAAACAATTGGATTATATCACTACTCAAACGATACTATTGTTGAGGTATGACATTCTCCCTTTTTTTCATTTATATTTAATATTAATCCCTTGCAGATGTTCGATGAAGACATCGGGGTACCCCTCAACTCGAAGACCTTGGGTTTTAAAGCATGTGTTGCACTTTTTTTCCCTTAGATGGGGTTTTATCCCAAATGGGTTTTACCGGCAAGGTTTTTAACGAGGCAACACTTATATTCTTCCTAAGGAAAATTCAACAAGTATTCAAGGCTTCTTTTCAATTAACCTCAAATACTGGGGGCATCACCCTCGGAGGTTGTATTTTCGAAGAAAACAAATTCACGCCAAAGAGGGCCTCGATAGGAGAACTTTGTACTGGGGAAAACGGTCAAATGAATCGTGTCCATGTAGAAAAATCGGTCCCCCGACGGCAAAACATGTTCGCGTGTATCAATTATTCAAAGAAGCATTCTTGTTATATCACAGCACTCTGTGTTTCAATGAAGTCTACTATTATACGAACTTCACATTTATTCCACAAGAAATGGCTCAAGGGCCAGAACGCAAATGCATCCCGATTACTCAGGGACTGTCAGTCAACATATCGAGTTATCAAAAACTCGAACTCGCAAGACCTCAAAGAGTAATACTCGAACTCATAAGACCTCGAAGAGGCATCCCCTCGATGTAAAGGCCAAGGATATCGTATTCGGGGACTAAAGGTTATGGCCATACTAAAAGGCTACGGCCATACTAAAGACTACGGTCATATAAAAAGGCTACGGCCGAGATAATGCAGCTCGGAGACTTCTGACTTCCGCCATAAAACTAAAGGCCTTCAAACACTTCGAAAAAATGGTTAAATTAGGCTACCCTCGACAAAAGCAAATGATAAAGGGCTTTGATAGAACTAGCCCTCGAATAAATCAGAGGCTTCGATAATATCAACCTTCGCAAAAACCTCAAGAGGTATTGGATTATCGGTACACAACGAATTACAGATGAGGTCCCAATCGATCGAACCTTCGAAAAATCCAACGAGTATGAATACAAAAAACACATGCTAAGGCATACCAAATATTTTCACTAAGTCTTTTAGACGGAAGGAGGGAAAAATTATAGCCACTTTAAAGGCCGAATAGACCCTACCTAAAGAGCCTAAGGGCCAACCTAAAAGAGACTAAGGGCCAATACTAAACCCAGGGGCCAAGAGCATAAAGGACGAAGCACACCATGCTCGAGAACTTATCTAGCTCGGACTCAAAAGCCCCTTCACCCCGAACTAACATCAAGCCAACTTAAAGATTAGCTCGAAGACTGAACCATAAGTGGTAACCTATTATCGATCGTTGATCAAACACAAAACCTAAGGGCATTATATTTTAAGCCCATAGGCGGACTGATTGTCTACAACACCAAATTTTGTTTCACAAGTGAAGACAAAACGGAATTTAACACGAAACAAAGATGAAGCAAAAAAGTTCTGTATATTCCAAAGATGATTCAAAAGTACATTTACAAAAACCCCACATAGGGCCCTTACACAAAAATGAACCTAATCTACTTTTGGGGTCACTTGCTCGGAGGCAGTATCCACTAGAGGTACATCTTCGGTAGCCTCATCTTCGGGGAACTTCTCCTCCTCCTTCTCCTCGGGGACTTCACCTTCGTCTCCCTCACTCTCGAAGCCGCTGGTAAAATCCTCGTCGGTGGAGAGCAATGCAGCTGCCTCTTCTTCCAAAGCCTTTACCTTCTAGATTTCGGCGGAAAGGTCAAAGCCTTTAGCATGCACCTCCTCGAGAGTGTGCCTTCGAGACTCCAACTTAGCATGATTGATGGCACATGTTAACTTGAGCTCGACCACAGCAGAGATCTCCCAAGACTGAGCATTAGCAGCAACAATATCGATTCGATATGAGGACACGAATGCATCAACTTTGAACTTGACTTTAGCTAATTCAGCGGCCGTCTCAGTGTGAAGCTCCTTAAACTTACAGCTCTCCTATTTTTCACTCTGAAGCTTGTGCTCGACCGAGGCCAGTTTTTCTCGAAGAGCGTCCTTCTCGGAGGCCAGACGGTCCATATTTTGCTTCCACCTGAGGGTTTCAGCTTCTTTGTTCTTAAGCTCCTCCCGAAGTTGCTCCACCAGGTCAGCCTTCTGCTGAAGCTGAAAAATTAAAGCATTAGACACAAAAACAAATAAGTACAAAATAAGCCCACAAAGGCTATATTACTTGTTCGACGAACTCGGCCCAATCTTGGGAAGACTTCTCCGAACTTGCTCGAAGATCTTGAGTTCCCCCTCTCTTTTGGCATAAAGAGCCTTGAGTTCATCCATCTCGGACATGAGCTTCCTGAGCTCAACTTCACAATGGGCAAGCTCAGCCCGACACTTGGAAAAAGCTTGTTCATAGAGCATCACCGCCTTATCACAAAGAAAGGAGTCAGAAAGGCAAAAATTGAACTCCAAACACAATTTTTAAGGAAAAGTTTACCTGCTTTCAAAGCTTCGCAGCCTTTTCGAAGTTGAACGAGGTGTCAAGGCCGGGGCCCTCTTCGATCCCGAAAAGGCATTCTCCAAAGATGTCGTTCTCCCCGTGGGATGTTCCCACATCGGGAGTCCTCATATCTTGGGCATCCCGTATTTTCCCCGCAGAGAACAACGGGCTTGGCGGAGAACCATCCACATCAATCACCCTGAATGGTTCAATAGGGGCGTTCTCCCGCCTTCGAAGTACCTCAGGGTTGGGATCTTCGAGTTCATCGATCAAGTGACCTTCGGGACAAGGCGCCTTCTTGTCACTAGTCGACTCGAGGAATTTGCTCGAGCTCCCCTCAGCAGTCTTCAGTTTAGTAGCCTTTGAAACATCAGTGCTTCCTCTTCTCCGAATCACTAACAGGCGATTATCATCTTCGCCCTCAGCATCGTTTCCCTCTTCATCCTCGGCACGAAGACGTTTGGCAGTGTCCGGAGTTAAGGCCACCGTATATCGACCTTAGACTTTTGAACATTTGTTTTCTTTGGCTTCGAGGAGTTCGTCGGCGACCCTTCTTCCTTTTTCTTGTCTTTGGCGGGTTTTGCGGTTTCTTCCTCACCGGCTGGGGGCAGCCTCATCGAAACAACTCCTCCAATGCCTACACAAATGCAAAATTAAGTATTTTGCTAAAGAGTATTTCGCTAAGGGATTTAGATATGAAAATAATGAAAGCTCACCGTGGTTTTTGTCCTCCCATCAGCCTTTGGCCAATTCGTGCCAGAGGCGCTCGGCGTATGAGGAAGTGGAGCCAGTTGCCGAACCCAGCCCGGGAGGTCCGCAACCGCACCTGGATACCAAACAACGGTTACATCCTTAAAAAGGGGGTTAGCCCAAAAGAAGACGGGAACATCAAAATAATGAAACACACTCGATAAGTCTGTACTTACGCTTCTTATTCCACTCCTTTGGGAACGTCATCTTTTCAGCAGGAATCAGGTCGGAGGTCCTGACTCGAACGAAGCGGCTCATCCACCCTCGGTATTTATCTTCGTTGATACTGGAGAAGAAAGACTTCGAGGATCGACGTTGCAACTTTATCAGGCCACCTCGATAGAGACGAGGGTTGTATAGCCTGATCAGATGGTCGAGGGTTAAAGACATCCCCTCGACCTTGCTCGAGAAGTACCTGATCAAGTGAATAATTAGCCAAAAGGAAGGGTAAATTTGGCCAAGAATCACTTGGTACTGTCGGTAGAAGTCGAGAATCACTGGATCTAGGAGAGGTAGAGAAGGATCTACGGGGTCTAAGGTGAATAGGTAGGTATACACACTTAGGTACCCTGCTTTGTAAGTGCTGATATCCTCTTCGGGTGAAGGGATCTCCACGTCCACCTTATCCGCCCAATGGCAATCTTCCTTCACCTGTTTAAGTTCGGTTATCAAGCTGATATATCGAGACATAGGCTCGCATAGACCCAGGATCGAAGCAGGTCTGTCAATTTTAAAATCGGAAGACGCATCACAAGGTACGGAGGTACACTCTTCAATACGAGGAGGTACCACCGTTTACTCTTAGATGTGCGAGAAGATGAAGAAGCCTTCTCTTTCTGTGGAAATATCTTGGAAGTTTTTGTCATTATTACTGTGAATTTAGAAGAAAAAAAAGAAAGTTGATGGTAAAATGGGCACAAGAAAGGTATAAACGCAGAGAGAATAAGGAAACAACAGGTTTGAATATGTTGAAGAGAGTAAAGTTTGCAATGAAATAAGTTGAAGTATTTATAGAGGCCACTCGTGCATGTTGGGGAAGCTAAACGACTGGCCAAAAGCCGCTTTAAATTGATGACTTTTCGAAAACTGTGTAGACGTGATCTTTGCATGACCTTTTAGTCACGCCAACCGCTGACCTCACGAGTCTGACGTCACGATTGGGGCATCGAAGAGTCAAGAACCAAATCGTTTTTTATCTTTTCATCCTAAGAAACGCGGGGACTATCTGTATACGGTCGAAATCGGAGAGCCGGATTTCAAGGTCTTAATCGAACCCCGAGCTCGAGTTCGGAAAACTTGAAGAAGGGATCAGGTCCGGCTGAAAGATGCGCACCTCGGGGAGCAAATCGGAGGCCCAACATGCTCTATCTCGAGATAGTATCATCTTGAACACACTCAAGAAAGAGCGGGCATTTCTCAGGAGCATAAAGGTCAAGGCGTAAATTTCGGGATAGATTCGTACTAATCCGTACTAGGTGGTTATACAACTGTACCAATAGGATTTTTTACTATAAATAAAAATGTACCTTATTTGGGGTTTCCCCTCCTATATAAAGGGGACTCCAATCATTTGTAATGATCACCTTATCACTGCAAAAAGAATATACTATCTCACTTTTCTCGTTTATTATGCTTCAGAATTATTTTTCAGCTTTAAAGCTCTTACTTTATTGTTCTTGCTTTAATCATCTCTAACCCACCTCGAGGTCATCGAGAGCATCGAGCTCGAGGTCCCTGATGCTCTAGTAACATTGATTTGGTTTATCAGTCCTGCTCATTTAAACTCTATATTACTTGTTTATTAATTAGTATTGAACTAGATCACGTATCTTTAAAACCACAAATCAAATTTAATTATTACTTATACTTTTCAAATGTAAACAATTTGAAACTCGTGTTTGTTCTTATTGAATTTGGAGAGAGTTTGGGAAGCCAACGATTTTTCAGAAAAAAACAAATGATATAGGTCTCATATTAAGGTGGAGACACGTGGACTTAAAGTAACCAAACAAACATGAGAAACATTGCTAGTCCCATCACTTCTTCTCATTACCCGCTCCGAAATTAATTCTTTTTTCGTTTATAATTCAACTTTCTTTCACAGTTAAATTCTTATTCTATTACAACTCTTAGTCTTACCATGTAGTATTTTCAGTTATGTCCTTTTCTTATGATTTCTTGTGAAAATTAATATAAATAATTAAGGGTATAAAAGTCGATTAATATCTTAAGAATATTTTAATCGTTCAATATTTAATATTTTACATTCGTATTTTTATAATAATATAAATAGATAGATAGATATAGATATATAAAATAGATAGATTACACACAATGATCATATCATAACGTTTATATAACAAAATTCTTCTTAACAATATATTCCAGTAAGCTATGCCCTTTCCTTAGTAGCTAATACCCTAAAAGAAGACTTAATAAGAAAAGAAGGAACAGACGGAAATTACCTATACTTTATTAGTTTACACAATATATAAATATGCTTGAAAATACAGGTTGATAATCTCAAACCCCTCTCATATATTGGATTTGAAAATGCTCCTTAGCTGCTACATAATAAGAACTTGCTGCATCATGGATCTCCCTATATTCATGATATAATTAAATATTACTTAAAATAGTGCTTTCTCTAATAATTTGAACTTTTAAATGATTGATCACACAGATTAAACATAATACCAAAACAAACAAATATAACTGCAACTAATGTACCCAAAAAAGAAAAGGAAAATGGTGTTTAGCTCATAAAAGAGAATTACGCTACAGTCATACATGAGGGGCGTGTTAAGATATAATATAATTAAATATTTAGCATAAATTTTTAAATGAGATGGTCCTAACAATTCAACACTCTATCAATTAATATGGTATGTCATTAGTCTCATAATCTCCATCAATCTCTTCATAAAGAACTTGGAGAAAAACGAGCATAAACCGGACCAGACTTGGAATTCTTTCAAGAATATAAATAGTTTGTTGCAGCTTCATAGCCTTTTTGCGTATTAACACCAATTCTGATCCTTGCTATAAATAGTATGCTTTCTTGTAGATGTACGTAATAATAAGCTACCATTTGCTATTTATAGAATAAAAAGGACCTTAATTCCTTATTCTACTTTTAGTGGGATTTATAAGAAAACCACCGCCCCTTTTAACTTGAAGTGGGATTTCAACCATGATTATTATGGAATTATTTTTTCTACTAACAGTTGTTACTTTATGGAAAAAAATTTCGACCAATCCCAATGAGCTTATAAAAAAAATAAAGATCTTATACGTTAATGATATAATAAAGGATGTTTACGTTATCATACTAAAAAGTTAAAAGTAGTAGTAATTCATAGAAAGTATCAATTGACAACTTAAATAGAAGGTTTTCAATTACCTACTAACTTTGTAAAATTACATTGAGATATGTCAAAACTCAATTTTTATATATGTCTAATTGTCTATAACTTAGATAAATAAATGTTAGTAATAAAATTCTAGATTATATGGAACGAAAAAAAAAAAAGAATAAGCAAAAATCAACTTGCAACAATTAAACCCAAAGCACTAATTTCACCATATTTTTCATTCTTGACATGGGATCAGGGTAATTTTTACTTATGATGGATTATTCAAAATAATCCTCCTCAATTGTAATATTCAGGCTGCAAATATGGACTTCTTAATTAAGAACCTAATGAAATTTCAATACCTGCTATCTCTGTAAGTTCATGCCCTTTTTTATTTTTGGATTCACAGAATACAAATATTGTATGACTATAGTGAATTACAAGTTTGTTTAAAAGCTTTAAGTTAAAATTTGGAGTTAGTACAAGAGTTAATGATTCTGCTGGTTGACCCAGGTTGAGTTTTGAGGTGGATTTATCATCACAGCTAGGATAGGTCGGATATAAGCGAGTCGAAAATAGGTAAATGCAAAAATAGATAAATTATTCGACTCGACCCGACTCGACCCATATTTAATACGAATAAAAAATAGGTTAACCGGCGGATAATATTCATATTATCCATGACTTCTTGAATATGATGACTTGAGAAACTCCCAATTTGACGCTATACAAATTAAAATTTAAACCCATTAGTTATCCATTGCCTATTCATTTTCTAAATGGATAATATAATTCTTATGCATATTTGATCAGTTTTTAAAAAGTTTATTATCCAACCCATCTTTTAATGAGTAATACGTGAATAACTTTTTTCTAATATACATTTTGCCACCACTACAGCGATGTCAATTCCTGTATGCAAATTGATAATCTTGCTCAGAAGCGATATGTGGATATCACATTGCTCGCGCATGCTCAGGTTGGACATTTGGAGCGGTTACAATATAACATGAGGTCCAATATTAGGTAAACAAAAAATATGGATGCGCTGGTATACCCGATAAAGAAAATAGACCATAGGTCGAACTTAACGAACTTAACCCAAAACATTAGATAATGAGGTGAGAATTTTAGAGGGAGACAACAACTCATTTCACAACTTGTTTAATCCAAGAATTAGATTCTTAGTCAAAGCTATTTTAAGAAGTACTCGGACTACTGATAATCAAAGAGATTAACTAATAAAGGATTTAGACTTGTAAATAAGAAAGCAACAAGATAGCATAAAAATAAGTATATTTCGGTAGTGGTTCGAACGTGTCCGTACAAGTAAGATTTTATTCCCTTTTATAGGAAATTTCTTAATATAACGTCTAATCCCCTTAATGATTGAACATTAATGAATATTTATATCATTAATGTAACGTTACAATAGGTAATCGTAAATGTTGCGTGAAGATTATGTAACGTTTAGCTCATTGATTGAAGATCTATGAATCTGCTCTTTATTCTGCCCTGGTTCATTTTGACCGTGTCTCTCCAACTTCTCGATTAGACTGGAGGTTTGCTTCTAATTATCTCGTGGGTGTTTACCTCGTACCTCTTTGCTCCTTACCTCTTTCCAAGCTTTCATCCAGTTGCCGCCCTTCCATTGTTCAACGTATATTGCTTTGTCATCCAAGATATATAGTCCCTCTACTTACCATTTATTTATCAATTGAATATTTGGTAAGTGGATACACATTTATGGTGGGAATTTTTTGCCGCCATTCTACTCATGTCATTGCATCTATCTCTGAACGTTCGCTTTACTTGTCACTTCTATTAAATGCATGTGCCACGTGGTGATTCCGGATTGGTTCTGCAATTCATCAGCGCACTTTCTATTAATCTAACTTTTTTTTGCTGCTTGCGAGTCCTTCTTTCTTGCAAATATGTCTTCTTTAAACCCAAACACCAAAAAAATAATAATAGTCGATGAACTATCTCCTTCTTCTGCTCTGATCCGGAGTAGGAGGGGCGGTAGATTAAGGAGTTTGGGTCCAACACCTTCTAGAGGGTCTTCTTCTTCTCAATGTAACATTACTCCCCCACCAACTTCTAGGGTTATTGTTACTCCATATTCTTCTAGAGCTAGAGCTTCTAGATATTCTTCTAAAAGTATAGTGTCCAGTGAACCACTTCGCGAACCAAAGGTAGATGAGATTGTACCCGCTGAATTTTCTTTCATAAATGACATTAAAGCCATAATAAAACAGCTTTCTTCCATGACATCTCATGATCACGCTGATCTTTACCCTACTCAAATTACTGAGGGTTTGATTTCTCTTGTGCGCAGAGACTGTTATTGGAAATTTGATTTCCCGGTCTTGGTCCCCAATGAAAATCAAAGGATAACTTCTTACAAAGCAGGCTATTCTTTTGTATATACCTACCCTTTTACTTTGGGTTTCAGGATTTCCATCGGCCCTGTCATTATAGAGTTTTGTCGGTTTCTTAACGTGTGTTTGGGACAAATCGGTCCTATCGTCTGGAGGGCAGTAGCATGCCTCAGATATCTGGCTAACTTATCTTCACTTCATTTTACCTTTTATCATCTTATTCACCTCTACTCTCCCAAGTTATTCCGCCAAGGAATCTTTTTTCTTGTGGCCAGGAGTAAGAGAGTTTTAGTCAATCCTGATGATAATAAAAATAGAGGTTGGTATGCCAGGTTTGTTGTTGCCCCTACAGATGGATTAGTAGGTGAAGAAAATTTACCTTTCCCTGAGAAGTGTAACTTTGCACGTTAGTTTTTGTTTACTCACTTATTTCCTTATTCTTGATTGATGTTCAGTACCGTGACTATTTTTGTCTTTTTTCAGCTCATGGGAACCGTCGAGAAGATTTCCGATTTCTGTGGTTGGTAGGAAAATTGTTGTTTATCGCTCCAATGGAAGAACGTTCTTGGAAATAACTTTCTGCAAGGTTTGGTTGGAAAGTAAAAACCTATGGTAGGTTTTTTTTTTACGTTTCCCTTTTCTCTCTTTTTTTAACTTCTCTAATCCCTTTTGTTTGTTAGGGTTTCCCGCTCGTGGTGACACCGCTGCTGCTATAACTTCTTCAAAGCTCTCTTTGGCCAAGGCTCAAGACATTATCTTAAATTCTTCTTCCTCAAAAAGGAAAGTGGATAAGACTCAAACCTTAGAAGATGAGGAGGAGCAGGAGGAAGGCTCGTTGGTTCATAGGCCACGAGCAAGAAGAAGAGTCATGTCTGATGACGAATCTGCTCCCCTTACTGGTCCATCTTCCATGCCTGAGCCTAATCATTCTACCCCTGCATACTTTGAGGAGTAAACTCCTTCTGCAGCCACTGAGTCAGTTGAACAATTGTTCCATCAAGGTTTTGGCTCAATTTCAGAGGAGACGCCTTTTTCCATCTTTCCTCCTTCTGCTCTAGTGGAGCTTCAGTCCGTCGTGCCTGTTGTTGTTTATGCTTCCCCGTCTGTTCCACCCATGGCTCCTTCATCTACTCCTGTTGCCGTGCCTTCTATTATTGAAGTAGGGTCTTCTAGCAATGGGGAAGATGAAGCGAATTATGATCGAGGTTCCTGCGGAAGGTAGCCTCTTAAAGAAATTAGGCCAGGCGGATGTGTGGTTGAAGCCTTTGATTGGCTCGGTTGAAAGGTCAAAATTGGAAAGTCATAGCTCCTTAACGTGGATGAATGAGATTGTACACTCATCTTTGAAGGTAGACTTCCTGTTATTTCTTCTTAACACTAGCCTTTGTCGTATCTAGTTTTCTCTTTTTTTTTGGTGTAGATCAATCTCATTGGTACATAGTTGATGAAAAGGATCGTACATACGGAGCATTTAATGAATGACCACCATACCGAGGCTGATAACTGGAAGGAACAATTTGAGAGCCTTCAACTT